>PVKH010028408.1:0-12849 GCA_004027955.1 Chaetophractus vellerosus
AAAAGAACCCATTTAAATGATATCCCCAACCAATTTGTAGATGAGAAAAGCAGATGAGAGCATAAGTGGAAAGTCAGACAAATGGCCAAGGCAAATCTCAAGAGTTTTTATTATTCAACTACAACATAAATAATCTTATTACAATTTCCCTTAATAAAAATCGATCAGACCCTGTCATAGTGATGCTTACCAAAGGGAGAAAGCTCTAGATCAAAGGCAAATAGCAAAGTTAAAGAAAAATTAAGTATGAAAAACATCTTACCAGAAAGCTAAATTCAGGTGGGTGAGAAAAAGATCATGTGGAGTGGTGCAGGGGATTGAATCATGTCCCCACATGTTCAAGTTTTAATCCACATTGCTGTGAGTGTGAACTCACTTGTTAGAAAGGATCTTCGAAGATCCTATTTCGATGAGACCACATTGAATCACTGTGGGCCTTAATCCATATGGCTGAAGTCCTTATAAGGAGAGAAAACATAGACAGAGATACAGACGATTAAGCAGAAGAAGTAGAAGCCAGACAGATGAAGCATGTGACAGAGGCAGCAATGCCAACCAAGAACCCCAAGGATTCCAGCAAGCCAGCACCAGAATGCTGCAGAACTGGGAGACAGTGTGGCCTGTCAAGACCTCGATTTTGGATTTCTATTTTCCAAATCACGAAACAATAAATTCCTGTGTTGTTTAAACCAACCAGGTTGTGGTATTATTTGTCATAGCAGCCATGGAAAACCAAGACAAGTAGGATACTGGTATACAAAGATCCCCAATAAGGTGTCTTCTTGCTCCATACCATTTGCCAGTAACTCTATGACCAAGACACATAAACCTTATTTGCTAATAATTCCCCATCTCTGAATTGTAGGGGAATGAAATAGTTTTCAGGGAGACACAATGAAATAAGGGAAACATATGCCTGTTTCTGGCTGTCTTTTTAGAAACTAAGTTTCAGGGCTACATTCTGCATTGGGAAAATAATATAAAGCTTGAAGTATTCCACCAGGGAAAATGGATATGAGTCCCAAAATGGCACAGACAATCATAAGGAGAACAAATATCCACTTTATATAAAGTGGAAAGAATACCTTAATAAGATTATTTATGTTATAGATGAGTAAGAGAAAAAGAAATGGCAAAGCCTCAATTCCAAAAAGTATAGTACATCCAAAAAAAGAAAAGAATGCAGAAATAAACACATTATTTATTTTTTTAAAGATTTATTTTTTATTTATTTATTACATATCCCCCTCCTTTTCTGCTTGCTCTTGCTGTGTGTCCATTCTTCTGTGTTTTTCTATGTCTGCTTCTTGTCTCCCCCCATCTTTGCGGCGACGCACCGAGTCGGCCCTCCACGGCTGCGGCTCACTCCGTTCGTGGGTGGCTCCATTCCATTTTCACGGGCGGCTCCGCTCCATGTTTTGCGGGCAGCAGTCCTCCATGTTTTTGCGGGCTGCCGGGCTTCCACGCTTCACAGGCGGGCAGCTCTGTTTTTTCACGGGTGACTTTGCCATGCCCGTGGGTGCTCTGCCCTGCCTGTGGCGGCTTTTTGCCTTGCCCACTGCGGCCTTGCCCCGCCCACGGCGGCTTGCCTTTCTCAAGGCCGTCTGCCCGCTCGGAGAGGTCCCTGGGAACCGAACCCGGGGCCTCCCATGTGGTACACCAGCGCGCTCTTTATCCACTGAGCTATCTAGCCAGGGCCTAAACACATTATTTAAAAACTGAATGTAGAACCTTATGTGTAAGCAGTTACAGTCAGAGACATAGAACTTTTCCTAAAAGTGTCTCATATAATAGAAGACCTTAAAGAAAATGTGAATTCAGTGAGAGAAGACTTAAAAATGAGACGAAGAAACAAACGAATTAGTGAGACAGTGGAACTGAGGGAAATAATTGGGGACCAAAATAAGAACCATAGAGAAATAAATACATTGCAAACGGCAATAAACACACTGAAAAAAACTGAATACTTATTGAGACTTTTATTTCTGGCAATATAATAACTCTTCTGGCCAAAAGTAATCTATAACCCAAATAAAATATTTTAAATACTTTTTAAATGCATTATGGAACTTGTACAGAATAGGGAAGACAGAAAATGAAAAGAAACTAGGAAACCAGGAACCCTTGGAAACAAGAACAAAATCAGTTTTCTCTGGAAGGAAGAACCTGCATCGTGATAACTGCATGGGATACAGGGAACAGGAGATAAAGCCCAGGCTTATCCAAGTTAAGGAACCTAGTGAAGGAAAAGCACACAAATCCTGGCCCACAAAAGCCTCCACCTCTATTATGAAGATGCACAAGAAATGAACTGAAGCATGAAAGGGTATATTTATACTAAATAGGAAAAGGGAGAGAATAAATTCTATCCTAAAACTTGTAACCATAAGCCAAACTTTGAATGGGGGTCCAATGAAATTGGAACTAGTTTCTGCATTTGTACTAGGTTTGTGGGATCCAAAATACTTCCAGCAGAGAATTTAATAGTAGTCCAAGACCAGTAACATCCACAGAAACACATTCAAATTCTCTCATGCTGAACTTACTTTCAACTTAGGCCTCAAGGTTCTCCCCTGAGATGAAGTCTCAAGGGAAATTAGCACCTTGGATTAAAGAACTATAAAATCCACAGATCAGAAAAGATCTAAATTGTAAGAGTCTTTGTAAATAAAAGAAATTGTAAAAACATGCCCTCAAATACATTAAATATTGTAATTAGTAACAGAATAAAAATTATTGTATTTTATATATAAAAGATCAGATTGAAAATACAATCAGGAATAAGTTTATTAGCATAAATGAACCAAAGAGAACATTTAGAAATGAAAACACAATAAAGGAAATAAAAAACCCAAAGAGTAGCATATTAGACATGGATGAATAGAGAATTATGAACTAGATGGTAAATCCAAAGAAATTATCCAGAATGCAAAAAATAAATAACACAAGTCTTGAAAAATGTGAAAAATGAAAAAGGGGTAAAAAAATATGGAGGATAAGGTAGGAATATTTGATGGATAAGATAAACATGACATATATAATATGATTGCTTATTTTCTGTAACTGTGTACATAATATATATCAGCATATATAAAGTATATATAGCATGATTAATAAAAACTTGCAATATGCAAGAGAAAAATTCTAGTCCATCAAATAATCAAGGAGCAACCCTTCCAGAGAATAGAAAAAGAGGGAAGACATTCTAACTCATTTCATGAGATTAGCATAATCTTTAAATTAAAACCATAAAAAATAATACAAGAAAGAAAAATAACTAGTCCAATTTCACACTTGAGTATACATGTAAATATTCAAGTAAAGTATTTCCAATTTGAATCCAAGAATGTATAAAATATGTACTATATTATGCTCAACTTGAGGATCTTAGGAATCTAAAGTTGGTTAATTAAAAAAAAAATTTAAAATAAGACTTGAATATGTCTTTGTTGGGGACATAACTCAATCTAATAGTATTATTTGACTAATTCATATAGACAATAGAGAACCCTGAAGAAACTCAATAAATGAAATATCTAAGAAAACATGTGCAAATATTTTATGGTAAAATTATTAAACTTATTGAAGGATTAGCAAAAACCTATATTCAGAGATAGCCAGTTTTCTTAGAAAGATTTAGTTTAATAAAGGTGCTAATTCTTTTGAAATTGATCTTCAGATTCAATGCAATTCCAGTCATAATTCCAATTTGGATTTTTCTTTTTTCAGAGATTAACAAACTGATTCTAAAAGTTATATAAGAGCAAAAAGCTGAGAATATCAGGGACATAAGAGTTAAAATACAATATAATGAGATACCATTTCACACTCACCAGATGAAAACAATTAAATTGTTTTGGCCATCATGTGAAAAACAATTTGAACTCTTTTCTAAGACTGGCATGCAGTAAGTTGGCATAGACACTTTGGAAAACAGCTTGGTATTAATTAGGTTAATCATGTGCATTTCACATGACCCAGAAATTTTACTCCTAGAATATATCCTAGAGAAATTCTTGCATATATGCAGAGGAGAGATGTATAAGAAAGATCATAGGACACTTATAATAGCAAAAGAACTATAGAATATATAGCAATATTACCATGTATAAAAATGTGTTATGAATCTCTAAACAATAATTTCCAATGAATGAACCATGTTATGGAGGAATATATAGAATAGAATTCCATTTATATAAAGTCAAAAAGTAAATTAATCAAATTAAGAATATATGCATAGGTGGTAAAATTATTTTTAAAAAGCCATAGAAATATAAATGCACAATTGAGAAGAGGCATGAGGCAGGTTGGCTTTCCACCCTCTTACTGAGCCTTATATATATGGATACACAGAGAGAGACACACACAGAAGAGGGAGCTCTGCCATTTTGACCCAACCATGTGAGACAGAGGACTCCAGGTTCACCTATAACTGCATAAAGACAGGAAAGACTCAAGAGGCCCAAGGAAACAAGGCCCAGGGAGAGATGCCTGATCACTCACAGCTGGGCTCCAGGAGAAAGTAGAGAGAGACCAGCAGACCCACCATCTTGCCGCACCATGTGGCAGGACTCCAGAATCTGCTAACAGCTGACCTTTGGTGAGAAAGTATCTCTGATGATGCCTTGATCTAGACATTTTTGCAGCCTCAGAACTATAAGATTTTCCCCTAATAAAATTCACATTAAAAAGGCCAACCCATTTTTGCATCAGGAGCCTTTGGCAAACTAAGACAGTTACCAACTCATACTGAAGGAAATAATATCCGTAGATAGAATAAACACTAAGTCATATTCTGGTATATTTTTTCAAGCTTCAAGAGAACAGAAAAAAAATTTCATAATCTAGGAAGAAAATGAAACTCAGCCATGAGAATGGTGAGACAGATGAGTTGCATAGGTTGTTCTACCCCAACCACATGGAATGGATTTCCCACAAGAAGGACTCTGTTACCATAGAATGTAGAAAAAATGTTGGGAAGGCAAAACATCAGAAAACTATTTAAATTAACATAAGTCACTACATAATGAAAAAAGTTTAAATTTACTAAGAAGATATCACAATTACAGAGACAATAACTTTAAAATATGTAAATCAAAAGTTGGGTAAACTGTTGGAAAATTTGACAAATCCATGTTATTAGTGAGTTTTCAGAAAGTATCTCTCAGCTGTCAACAAGTCAAACGGGCCAAAAATCAGCAAAGTAAAGAATATTTGAAATACTCAATTGACAAACATGACCTAAAAATCATACAGAGAACTCTGCAACCAACAATTATACATTATTTTCCCAAGCACATATAAAAGGTTTACAAAAATATTAAAAGACCTATATACTATTGACCATATTCTGTAGATTCTCAATTTATATAACAGTACCAAAAAGAAAAATGAAAATCCCCATACTTTTGGAAATTCAGAAAAAATTACTTCTGAATATTTTAGAGGCAAAGAAGAAATGCTCATAGGAATTTTTAAATACTTTGAAACAATAGGGAAATGTTATATATCAAAACTCACTTGTTTCAAAAAAGTAGAGTTAAATAAAGTAATTTTATGGATTAAAATGTTTATATTAGGAAAAAGAAAGGCCAAAAATTCATGAGTTAATAGTCTAACTTAAGAATGGCTAGTTGATGAAGGAAGTTACAAATACTAACTATAGACTCATGACTAGTTGCATAAACTAAAACTTTGAGATAAGTTGCAGAAATTTAGGACTATGGTAGCCAATCTTACTTTCTTGATAGATGATTATAAAGTTAGATGTTTAGGTTAGATAGATGATAGAAAGGTGGATGATAGATAGATAGATAGAAAGATAGATAGATAGATAGATAGATAGATAGATAGATAGATAGATAGAAAGATAGATAGATAGATAGATAGATAGATAGATAGATAGATAGATAGATAGATAGATAGATAGATAGATAGATAGTCATAGATGATGTATAGAAAGGTAAATCAGTAATAGATAGATTCTATTTTTCTAGTTATCTTTCTCCTGCCAATTTATATAGGGCAAATTCTTGGTTGGTTATTTTATAATTTAGTCTATAGCTTACAACATACTTATATGAGATTGTAACTACACTAAAGTAGAAATAAACATTACTCTAGTATGGATGGATGCAAAACTCATGAGAGTTTGGAAGTCCCCTTTTGAGGAGAGATTAAGTGAATTTTCATTTGAGCAAAATGGTGCTTGAATTATGTTAAGCATATTGTTCTTGCTTTTAAATGCTTGTGCTTGTTTCTTGTTCTTACTGTTCCTGTTTGAAAGTTTAAGTGTGTGAAGAGTGTTTGAACGCATGTTGAATAGACAAAGGGGTCCTGAGTTGACTCACTGCCCACCCATTCCAGATGATCTTGAGTTGGCCTTTCTTGTTCTTTAAGGACTGTAAAGCTAATAACTATATACCTTAGCCTCCCTTTCATCTGGGGTGCAGGCAAGTGATCCTGCTCTGTATCTATGTGAGATTTGGATATACTATTAGCAAGAGGAGGAGTAGCAACACCTGGAGGAGGAATAAGCTAGTCCTTTAGAGGTGACAGAGATTTTGGTGTCCAGACTAGAGGATGAGAAATGCCAACTGGCAGGCGAGGACAGAGGTAGTGTTTCTGCCAGAATAGCTCGAGGTATGTATTATTTTTCTGGTTTCATAGTCCCTGGACATTCATTCCTGGATGAGTACTATAAACCTCATAGTTTTTAGTAAATCTCATTCTGCTTAAACTGGCTAGAGTGTTGTCTGCAACCCTTACTAATACAGACTTCCTAGAAACAGTGATATCTCATCCAGGATGATCTCCTAAAAATATAACTCTGATAATGTCACTATTCTGCTTAGAATCCTTTAAGGACTCCCTATCAAATATACAGAATACAAACTTTCACAAAGCCTCTTATGCTCTACTCTCATTTACTTTTCCAATTTTGTCTCCCATCTCTCTTACTTTCCAGCCACACCAAACTACTTACAGTTCCAGATGACTTTGCAAAACTCATTTCCTCTTTTTGGAATGCCCATCACCTCCCACCTCTCATTGTCTGCCTGAAGGATTCCATCTCACACACTAACTCCTTCTCTAGAATAATTCATTGAAAAATTTATTTAAACACTCCTTTCTATATGCACCCCCTTCTGTGTGTATGTTTTTTACTATGGAATTGATCTTATTCTTGCAATTATTAACTCACTTACCTGTTAACTCCATCTTACCCTACACACTAGAACATGAATTTGTGAAAGACAGAGAATTTATTAAGGTTTTAGACCTTAAATCTTACTTGTCATGTAATAGGTTCCTAACGTTTTATTAAATGAATGATTGATTGATTGATTTAATTTATGTAACATCATCAGTTGTCACACATCATAATTTCTCTTAGTTCCAGCATTGGCATGTTTTATTAACTCCATGGCAACAAAATACTTAAGCAATCTCATAAGCTATTACTTCTTTCCACTTACCAGCAGAAAAGGTCACACCTCAGAGCTTTCCCAAAGAGATCACAAAGGTAGCTTACTAAATCCATTCTACTTACATGGATTACTAAATCCATGCATTAACCAACGGCTCACAGCAATATAGACAAGAACAATAACACCTAAAATAAAACCCTGCTTTGGACCCCATCCATTTCCCTCTGCTGACTTCTGACTAGTGATCAAGAGCAAAGGCTTTAGAATTAGGAAAACTTTGAACACAAAGCACACTTGCATCATGTACTAAATTGCAGAAATCTGGGGAAAGTTACTTGTGCTCTCCAAGGTTCAATTTCCTCATCTAGGAAACAGTTTATAAATACCTACCTCAAAGAAATGTTATTTAGGTTTGTAAAATAATTAGCATAGTATCTGACATAAAATAAGCACTAAAGATGTGTTAGCCATACAAATCACTATTATGCTTGTAGCATATTAATCAAGGAAGATTGTAAAGATTAATGCTTGTGAAGAGAGATTTTCCAGCCCATTGAGGCATCTTTAATTTGCGTAGGTATATTGTTTAGATATGGATATTACATAAATCCTTAATTATATTTAAAAGTAAAAGTGTGCAATGGTCATGAGAGGGAAAAGGGTAAAATCTTTAAATACTGACTTCATACTTATTAATTACCTTTCCATTAAGGGGCATTACACCACTAATCTTATAGTATTCTTGATTGGTTGGTGGAAGCACTCATGCTCTCTCTTTTACTAATACATTCATCTGCAAAATTTCTAAGTCACCTGATAAAAATAGCTAACAATAATATAATGGCTATCCCTGAAGGAAAAGGCATATAAAAAAGGCAAAGCTCATCAGACCTAGATCTGATCTCCAAAAAGATCTTTGACATAAAGTGTTTTAGAAGCAATGAACCCAATAATCATTCTCCTAAAGTGATATAGGCCCAGCCTTCCCGAAATGTAAGGGTAGCCAAATGCTTGGTTAAGTTCTTTTTAAGGCTGCATGATTTATTAATAAAATTAGGGGCATCAAGAATATTTCAGTCTCCTCACCATCCATCACCACCCCTAGGCAGGCATTAGCCATGATTGTCATTATATATAAGGTATGAGTTCACAGTATCCACTGTATCTTTTTTTGTTGTTGTTGTTACATATCCTCCCCTTTCTGCTTGCTCTTGCTGTGTGTTCATTTTTGTGTTCTTCTATGTCTGCTTTTTGTCTCCCCCCGTTCCTGCAACGTGCCAAGTGGGCCCACCGCGTAGGCGGCTTGCCCCGCTCGTGGGCAGCTTTGTTCCGTTTCGCGGGTGACTCGGCTCCGTTCGCGGGCAACTCACCTTGCCTGTGGCAGCTTTTATGCCCCGCCCATGGTGGCTTTGCCCCCTCAAGGCGGTCTGCCCACTTGGAGAGGTCCCCAGGAACTGAACCCAGGGCCTCCCATGTGGTATACCGGCGCCCTATCAACTGGGCTACAGGCAGCCCCCTCCACTGTATCTTTTGCTTACGGACTAGGAATGTTTTTAAAAGTACACTGAAAGGAATTATAATATGAAACCTGAAAACATTCTTCACTCTAAGAAGCAGATAAATACAACTAATTTCTTTTTTAAAAAGAGTCTTTTGATGATGCACTTAAAGTAAAATTAATCTGAGATCAAATAGCCATTATATCAAAGGCTAATGATGAACACATATCAAAGCATTGTTACTAACCGTGGACTACAGTTTACATTATAGTTTACACTCTGTCCCACACAATTTTGTAAATTATGGCAAAATATGCAATGGCCTGTGTCCATCACTGCAATGTCATGCAGGACATCTCCAATGTCCCAAAAATGCCTCTATATTACACCTATTCTTACTTCTCCCATCCCTCAGAATCCCTAGTGGCCACTGCCTTTATATCAATGATAAGAATTCTTCCATTGCTAGAATAATAAAAAAAAAAAACTATAGTAAAATAACAATAAGGCTACTTTGTCCATTGTTTATTCCCCAATCTTAAGGATTTTGGGATGGCGATGCCCACTCTGCTTCTAATTGAGAGGGAGCTTGGATCCCATGGGCAGATGGATGGAACTATCTTGCTTGCTTGCAGTTGCAGACTCTCTCTGTTCCTTGGGATAGTCATTATCCATCATAAATTGTAAAAAATGTACCACACTAATAAAGGATGTTGTTGATGTGGGAAAGTGTGGGAGGGGAACAGAGTGGCATATATGGAAATCCCTTATATTTTTTATGTAGCATTTATGTAACCTAAAGCTTATTTGAAAATAAAAAATTAATTTAAAATAAAGCAAAACAGAAAAAAATAATTACTTTACCTATAAATGAAATAATAAACGTGCAAACAATTAAAAAAAAAAAAGGCTAATGATGCTTACTTTTTTTCTCCTGATCACATACAAGGCATTAACCTGGGTGTACATGGTGATTGATTGACATATTTTATCCTCCTTCCATCTTTTCAGTCTAGCTGTCACTCTGTTAAAGTTAGTTTTAAAGCGTATTCTCCATTTGGATGGAGCATGCAGAACTTAATTGGCATGTCTGTTTAAGCAAGCAGAGGAAAGGGAGCAAAAATATTGAGGACCTTTTATTTAGTGCCTATTAAATATGAAGCATTAAAATTATATATGTTAAATGCATTAATCTCTACAATAATCCTGTGAGGTAGGTATTGTAAACCCACTTTACAGATGATATAACTAAGGCTCAGAAAGATGACACCATTTGCCCAAATTTACACATATGATAAGTAGCAGAGCCAGGATTCAAAGTCAATTTGGTCTGATTCTAAATCTTGAGCTCATTCCAACATGCCACACTGGCTCTCTTTCTTTCCATTGTGCTAAACTGAAAATGCACAATAATTTGAGGCATATAAAAACAGTATTTTAAGACTTACATGTCTTAACATAAACCAAATAATTCAATTGTGTAAGGTCTGTTCAGTGGTTTTTAATAATTCAAAAAGTATGTTGGCACTCCCATATATAATAAATAGCATGTTGGTATTTAAATAGATGTTTTGTACATATTAAAAACTGCTTGTCTCATATGGAGGTACATGGAAAAATACAACTATTGTAACAGATAGACTATAGTTAACAGTAATATTTTAATATTTTTTACAACAATGCCAAAGAAGGTACTATATCAATGCAAAGTGTCAATAATGGGGGTATAAGGGCATCTAGAATTTTTCCTTTTGGGGTAATGAAAACGTTCTGAAATGGACTGAGGGTAATGACAGCACAACTCTATGATGAAACTGAGAGTCACTAATGTTCACTTTGGATAGATTATACAAGACAGGGGACCATATAACAGAGAACCCCATGGTGAATGATGGACTGTGGCTAACAGTACAAATACGAGAATGTTCTCTCATGAACTATAACAAATATATAATACTAATACATGGTGTTAATAATAGGATTGTTTGTTGGAAAAATACACCAAATATAAGCTATAGATAGCAGTAATATTGTGATGATGTTCTTTCATAATTTGTAACAAATGTGTCACAAAATGTAAGGTGTTGGTGATGGGGCAATATATGGGAATCCTGTATGGTATGCATGATTGATCTTTAAAATTTGAAATAAAAAACTGCTCGTCTCTCTTTGAAGATTAATCATTACTCAAAAAAATTAGTATCTCCAAAATCAGTACATATACAGTACAGCTAATATATGCATTATCATTCAATAAATATTGACAAAAATATGGAGCATGTTCTAAATTCTGGAGACACAATGGTGAATAAAACTAGACATGGTCTCTGCCCTCAAAGACTTACAGCCCAATAAAATACATTGCTTACGATTTAAACAAATCTAAAATTCTTCTATGGTTTGTGCCTTAAAAGAGCAGCATGGTGCTATGAAAGTGGATCAGAGGTCACCGTCATGGATGGCTAAGCTGAAGTCTAAAGGATGAATCCAAGTTAACTGAATGATAAGGAGACAGAAGAGTTTTCCAGACAGGAGGAGAGAAAATGTAAAGGACAAGTAATGGGAGGGAGGTTGGTGAGTATGAGGGACTGAAAGAAGGCAGTGACACTAAAGATGTGAAGTGGAGTAAGGTAAGGCTAGAGCATGGAATGGCCCAGATAATTCAAGACCTTGAAATCTATGTAGTCATTTACATTTTTTAAAAAATTAGACACATTAAGAATTGCTTTATTTCTTTGTAAAAGAAACATATAAAGAGGAGTTAAAACTGTGTTTGCCTTCTTCTCATCCTATAATTTATGATGCAGAGAGTATTTGTTCTATGACTTGACAAATTGTCATGATTCTTTCTAACTTTGGACAGCTTCCAACATTTTACACTTTGCATTTTCAGAGTCGTGAAATACCTCCAAGAGTTTCTTTCATGTGAAATGCTTCCTCTGAGACATTTTTTTTTTCAATTTCCTTCCTCTGAGACATTTTTTTTTATTTGAGAAGTTGTGGGTTTACAGAACAATCATGTATAAGATACAGGATTTCCATACACCACCCTATTATTAACACCTTGCATTGGTGTGGAGCATTTATTACAATTGACAACAGCACATTTTTATAATTGTACTATTAACTGTAGCCCATGGTTTGCCTTAGGATTCACTGTTTGTGTAGTGAAGTTCCATGAATTCTTTTTAAATTTTTATTCTATTACCATATATACAACCTAACATTTCTCCTTTCAACTACATTTAGATATATATTTCAGTGCTGTTAAATTACATTCACCATGTTGTGCTACCAATCACCATCATCCATTACCAAAACATTTCCATTGTTCCAAGTAAGAATATTGTGTGTTTTAAGCTTAACTTCTCACTCCCTAACTCCACCCCATTCATTGGTAACCCATACTCTATATCTTAACTTTATGAGTTTGCTTATTCTAATTATTCCATATCGGTGAGATCATACAATATTTGTCCTTTTTTTTGTCTGGCTTATTTCACTCAACATGATGTCTTCAAGTTTCAGCCATGTTGTCACATGTATCGGAACCTCATTCCTTTTTAAAATTAAACATAATTTACTTTTAAATCTTAAAATAATTTTAAAACACTGGAGGGTTTTTGAGGAGAATAGCATAATTAATCCAGTTTACGTTTCAGAAAGATAGCTCTGGCAGTAGATTACACATGGAATTGAAGAGGGTCCAAAATAAGGCACACAAGGGCCCGGCTAGATAGCTCAGTGGATAAAGAGCTCGCTGGGAAACCACATGGGAGGCCCTGGGTTCGGTTCCCGGGGACCTCTCCTAGCGGGCAGACCGCCTTGAGAATGGCAAGCCGCCATGGGTGGGCCGGAGCCGCCGTGGGCAGGGCAAAAAGCTGCCACGGACAGGCAAAAGCCGCCACGGGCAGGGCAGG
>PVKH010028409.1:0-12839 GCA_004027955.1 Chaetophractus vellerosus
CAAGCCTGGTCCAAAATTCAAAAATAAGTCAATGTGAAAACTCCTGCTCCCCTAGTTTGAGAAGGCAGATTTGAAACACCCTCATCTTCTGTCCACCCGCTGGTGTTAATAAACTTGTTTTCTCTTGTTAAAAAAATGTTATTCAGCATATTAATGGACTGAAAAAGAAATATCGTATGACCATTGAACAGATACATAAGAAGAATTTGACAAAATTCAACATCCCTTCATGACTTAAAATGAAAAATCTCAATAAATGACAAAAGGAGGAAATTTCACTTTATCTGTCCGAAAGCATCTAGAACAGGGCATCTACAGCCAACAGTATACTTAATAGAGGAAGACTGATTGCTTTCCTTCTAAGATCCAGGGAAAAGCATGGATATCAGCTCTCATCACTCCTATCAACCTCATCTGTAAGAACTAGCCAATGCAATATGGAAAGAGGAAGGAGAAAAGGTATACAGGTTAGAAAGACAGATATAAAACTGTCCTTTTTTCAAAGATGACAAAATTTAAAATGTAGAAAGTCTCCCCCAAAATAGACCAGAGCGCCTAGAACTGAGTTTAGCAAGGTCTCAAGATATATGACTGATATAAAAAAATTAATTGTATTTTTATATAATAGCAATGAAAAACTGGAATTAAAAAAAAATTATTATTATTATTTTTTTAAAGATTTTATTTATTTTATTACATATCTCCCCTCCCCACCCACTGTGGCGATGTGCCGAGACTGATCACTGCGCAGGCGCGGCTTTCCCCACTTGTGGGTGGCTTCTGCATTCACGGCAGTCTCTCAGTTCGCGGGTGGCTGGCTGCGCTCCATTCACAGGCGACCTGCCCTGCCTGTGACGGCTTTGCCCTGTCTGTGGCAGCTTTTTGCCCTGCCCACGGCGGCTCTGGTCCACCCATGGCAGCTTGCCATTCTCAAGGCGGTCTGCCTGCTAGGAGAGGTCCCCGGGAACCGAACCTGGGGCCTCCCATGTGGTATGCCGGAGCCCTATCCACTGGGCTATCCAGCCGGCCCCATGAAAAACTGGAATTTTAAATGAAAAAAAAAAAAAAGGTAATTACAGTAGCACCAAAAATTTAAATATTTTTGTAAAGATTTAAGAAAAAAAATATATGGTCTGTGTATTCAAAACTATAAAACACTGATGAAAATATATAAAAACGGAGAGCTATACCTTGTTCATATATCAGAAGATTCATTATTATTAAGATGTGAATTCTCCCCAAATTCATCTAAAGATCCAACATTATCCCAATTGAAATAGCAGCAGGATTTTTTTGTGTTTGAATATTGACAAGCTGATTCAAAAATTGATAAGGAAAGGCAAAGGAAATAAAAGAGCTGACACAATTCTGAAAAAAAGAACAAAGTTGGAGGACTTACACTCTATTATTTTTAAGGCTATAGTCATCAAGACTGTGAAATATTGGTCGAAGGATCAAAAAATAAATCAACAGAGAGAAGCAGTAGAACACAGAGTCCAAAATAGACCCACTCATATATAGTTAACTGACCTTTTTTTCTTTTATTTCTTTTTAAAGGAAGTACCAGGGATTGAACACGCAAAGCAGGTGCTCAATCACTGAGCTATATAAGCTCTGCTAGTCAATTGTTTGTTTCTTTGTTTGTTTAAACAATTTATTGAAGTATATCATTCATACATGAACATACATAAATTATAAGAGTTCAGTAAACATTGTGAACTTACAAAACAAACATGTATAACATCATACAGGGGTCAATTGGTTTTTGACAAAGGTGTCAAGGCAACAGAAACAACAAAGGAACAATTTAACAAATGGTGCTGGACAAATTTGGCCATCCATATGCAAATAGATACATCTCAACCCATACTTCACACCTTACACAAAAACTAACTAAAAAGGGATCATAGACATAAACATAAAAAGTAAAGCTACAGGGGAATGGATGTAGCTCAGTGGTTGAGCACCTACTTCCCATGCACGAGGTCCTGGGTTCAATAATCCCCAATACCTCCAAAAAAAAAAAAGTAAAGCTATAAAACTTCTAGGGAAAATCTTTGTTACAGTGGGTTAGGCAGTGTTCATAGATATGATATAAAAAGTACAATCCATAAATTTTTTAATAAATTGGAATTCATATAAATTAAAAACTTTTGCTTTTAAAAGAATGCAAAAGAAGTCACAACTGGGAGAAAGTATATGCACATCACATATCTGGCAAAGGACTTTTTTATCCAGAATATATAAAGAACTCCCAAACACAACAATAAAAAGCCAAAAGAATCCAATTAAAAACTGGTCAAAAATTCTGAAAAGATGCTTCACCAAAGAAAGTATATGAATAAAGACAAGCAGATGAAAAGATACTCAACATCATTAGTCATTGCATAAATGGAAAATAAAAACCATACAGTGATACCACTGTATAACTATTGATATGGCTAACATTATTATGCAAAATGACAATACCAAGTACTGATGAGCATGTGGAGCAACTGGAACTCTCATAAACTGCTGGTGGGAATTCAGAATGGTTCAGACACTGAAAAACAGCTGGGCTTTATCTTACAAATAATTGCCATATGTTCCAGTAATCCTACTCTCAGGTGTTTACCCAAGAGAGATGAAAACTTACGTCAACAAAAAACTAGTAAAGGTATGCTTATGGTAATTTTTTTCTTTCTTTAAAATTGTTTTAGTTGTCTAGCTTTTCATTTTGAACCAATTTCAGAATTTTTAAAAAAGTTGCAAAAATAGTACAAGGAATTTCCATATAGTCTTCATCCAGATTCCCCAAATGTTGGCATCTTATGTAACCATAGCACAATTACCAAGAACAAGAAATTAATATTCATACAATACTACAATCTAATCTACAGCCCTTATTCAAATTTTGTTAATTGTCACACAAATGTCCTTTTTTTCTTTTTTAGAGGTCCAAGATACATTTAGGATCACACATTGCATTTAGTAGTCATGTCTTCTTAGTCTGCTTTAATCTAGAACAGTTCCTCAGTCGTTTTTTTTTTTTAAGAAGTTGTAGGTTTAAAGAAAAATGATGCAGAAAATACAGATTTCACATATCTCATGCCTTACAAACACTGTTTTCCCTATTAACACTTTGCATTAGTGTGGTACCTTTGTTACAATTGATGATGAAACAATATTATTATTATTATAATTACAATTATGCTATTAACTATAGTCCATAGTTTATATTAGGGTTCACTGTGTTGTATAGTCCCATGGTTTTGTAAAAAATTTTTGCTCTGGTAACATATATACAACCTAAAATTTCCCCTTTTAATTGCATTCAAATAGGTAATTCAGTGGTGATAATTACATCCACAATATTGTGTACCATCACTACCATTCATTATCAAAACTTTTCCATCACCCCAAACAGAAACTCTGTATGAATCAAATATTCATTCCTCCTTCCTTAGCCCCCACCCAGCCCTTAATAACCTATATTCTAGTTTCTGACTCTATGAACATGTTTATTATAGTTATTTCATATCAGTGAGATCATACAATAGTGATCCTTCTGTGTCTGGATTTTTTCACTCAACATAATGCCTTTGAGGTTATCTATGGTATCATATGTATCATTATTACTTCATTCCCTTTTACAGCTGAATAACATTCCATTGTGTGCATAACCTACATTTTTTAATCCTTTCATCAGTTGATAGACACTTGGGTTGTTTCCATCTTTTGGTACTTGTGAAAAATGCCACTAGGAACATTGGTGAGCAAATTATCTGTTCAAGTCCCTGCTTACAAGTGGGATTGCCAAGTCATATAGTACTTCTATACATAACTTTCTGAGGAACTGTCAAACCATTTTAGACAGCGGTGGCACCATTTTATATTCCCACCAGCAATGAAATAGTGTTCCTATTTCTCCACATCCTCTCCAACACTTATGCAGCAGTTTGATATTATTGTTGAATTCCAAAAAGAAATATTGGATTATGTTTGTAAACTGGTCTTTCCCCCTGGGTGTATTAGAGTGTATTGGATTCAGAGGTTTTACTTTTACTTGATTAAATAGTGATTAAAGCTTTGATTGGACCACATCAGTAGAATGTTGCATCCCCACCCCCTTGGTGGGAAGAGACTCACAGAGAAACCGTACCACAGAGAAGGGAGTTTTTTAATGCTGGAACCCAGGGAAGTAAGCACATAGAGGAGCTTGGTCGTGAGGAAGGAGAGAAGGCCCCAGGAAAAGAGCCGAGCCATTCACCTGATAGTCTACAGCTGGCCTTGTGGAGAGATGCAAGCTTGAGTCCAGAGAGAAGCAAGCCCTGGGAAGAGAGGAACCCAGGAAGCCTGAACTCTTGGCAGATGTCAGCAGCCACCTTGCTTCAACATGTGGAAACAAACTTTGGTGAGGGAAGTAACTTATGCTTTATGGCCTGGTAACTGTAAGCTTCTACCCCAAATAAATACCCTTTATAAAAATTAACTGATTTCTGGTATTTTGCATCAGCACCCCTTTGGCTAATACAACTTATTTTCCATTTTTAAAAATAGTAGCCATTCTAGTGTATGTGAAATGGCATCTCATTGTGGTTTTGATTTGCATTTCCCTAGTGGCTAATGACATTGAGAATCTTTTCTTGTGCTTTTTTGGCCACTTGCAAAACATCTTTGGAGTTCATTCAAATTTTTGCCCATTTTTAAAATTAGGTTGTTTGTCTTTTTGTTGTTGAGTTGTAGGATTTCTTTATCAGGATATTAAAGCCTAATTAGATATGTGGTTCCCAAATATTTTGTCCCATTCATGATGAAATCCTTTGATGCACAAAAGCTTTTAATTTTGATGAAGTCCCATTTATCAAATTATATTTTGCTGCTTGTGCTTTTGATATAAATTCTATGAATCCACTGCCTAATACAAGGTCCTGAAGATATTTCCCTATGTCTTCTTCTAAGAGTTTTATTGTTTTGGTTCTTACATGTAGGTCTTTGAATTTTTTTTTTTTAGGGGGTACCAGGGAACAAACCCAAGTCCCTGTACATGCAAAACAGGTGCTCAAACATTGAGCTATACCTGCTCGGCTTTTTGATACTTTTTTTTTTTTTGAAGTACTGGGGGCCAGGGATTGAACCCGGCATTCAACCACTGAGCCATCAGCTTCCCTGAGTTGGTTTTATCATTTGCTTTGCTTGCTGTTTGTTTTTTATTTTTTCAGGAGGCATCAGGAACCAAACCTGGGACCTCCCATGTGAGAGGCTGGTGCTCAACTGCTTGAGCTACATCTGCTCCCATCTTTGATACATTTTCAGTTAATTTTTGTTAATGGTGTAAGGTAGGGGTTCACCTTCATTCTTTTGCATATGGATATACAGTTCTCCCAGCACCATTTATTGAAGAGACTATTCTTCAACCATTGAGCGGACTTGGCACCCTTTTCAAAAATCAGTTGGCGAAAAAAAAAAAAAAAAAGAAAAAAATATCAGTTGGCCATAAATGTGAGGATTGATTTCTGAACTCTCAATTCAATTCCATTGGTCTATATGTCTGTTCTTGAGCCAGTTCCACACTGTTTTGATTACTGTAGCTTTAATAATTTTTAAAATTGGGAAGTGTGAATCTTCCAACTTTTTTTCATTTGTCAAGATGGTTTTAGTTATTTGGGGCCCTTCATCCTTCCATATAAATTTGATGATTGGCTTTTCTATTTCTGCAAAGAAGGCTGTCAAAATTTTGATTGGGATTGCATTGAAAAGGAATTTTAGTATTAATCAGCAAAAACTGGAAACAACACAAAGTTCCTTCAGTATATGAATGGAAAAACAATATGTTGTGAATTCACACAACAGAATATGATAAAATAAGCAACAAATAGTTACAAACTATCAATACATACAACCTGAATTAACTTCAAATGCATTATGCTAAGTGAACGAAGCCAGGCTGAAAAAGCTTACATACTGTATGAATTCATTTATATGACATTCTGGAAAAGACAAAACAGGGGAACAGAGAATAGGCATTTGGAGTGGGAGGAGTTCACATTACAAGGGGATGCACAAGGGAATTATTGGGGATGATGGAATTGTCCTGTATGTTGATTGTGATGAAAGTCACACATCTCTATGCATTTGTAAAAACAAATTTAAAGAAGAGCAAATTTTACTGTATGTAAATTCTATTTATCAAAAAAAAAAAACCACACAGAATGATTACAAATTAAAGGATAGAGAAAGATTTATCAGGCAAATACGGACCAAAAGAAAGATGGTGTAGCTATATTAATGTCAGACAAAATAATTTTTAGGTAATTTGACTCAAGACATATACCTTATAAGGGGCAGATCCAGCCTTTAATCCTGGCTCTTTCATGCTCTAAAGCCTGTGCTCCTTTCAATACTTATAAATGACTCACATTCTCGTTAAAACTTGTGTAATTTTTAATTTAAAAGAACAGTTTGAGAAAATCTCTCACCAGCACACAAATTCTACCATAAAATAAGTGCAGTTTTCATATTTTGAGAAAATTCAACAGAAATCAGTAAATACATACATCCAGGAAAATGTTTATTTAATTAATATTGGTGAAACTTTTTTTTTTTCACTTGGAGATTCCTTGTTTCCTTTTATAATAATAGGAATTATCATAACTCCCATCCAAAATTTCAAAAATTTTAAAACGAGATTTTTAAAAAGAAATCAAGAATAGTATTTAGCATTGAGGAATTCCTGTTGCTGAGTTAAAAGATCGGAGTAACTGGCCTGCTTTTAACTTAAACATTTGCAATAAAAACCAAGGGGAGGTGGCAGATGTGGCTTAAATAGTTGGGCATCTGTCTCCCATATGGAGGGGCCTGGGTTCAACCCCCGGGACTTCCTGGTAAAATAAAGAAAAATATGGAAAGTGCGCGGGTTGCCAGGCCCCGCAAGCAGGTGAGCCCCCAGGCCCTGCATGCAGGTGTGCCAGGCCCCTCTGAGCCACATAGCAAGATGATGATGTAAGAGGAGAATGACACAAAGGGAGAGCCAAGACAAGATGCACCAAAAAACAGGAACTAAGGTGGCGCAGGTGTCAGAACACCTCTTTCCCACATCAGAGGTTCTCAGGATCGAATCCCGGTGAAGACAGGAGAAGAAGGATGAGAAGAGAGGGCAGAAAACAGACACAAAGAATTGCCCAGCTAATGGACACAAAAACAGCAAAAATGGGGGGAGTAGGGGGTTAAAAATGGATAAAAGTTTAAAAAAAAACTCAACTAAGAGGAAACTAGCTACATAATGTATCGTGCATGAGCTGAATGTGCACATTTACCTGGAAATACATACCACATATCACGATCCTTAGAGGAACTTAAAGATAAATGATAGCACCTTAGGTAATATTTTTACTGAAAAAAATTAGGATGTTCAGTTTTCACAAAAATCAAGCAAAACAGCAATTAAATAAAGCTTCAACCAAGTCCCCAAATCCCAGGAAGCTATTCTAATACTATTCCCTTCTGGGAATTTTTTCAATTAAAATATAACAGCTACCTGTCCCTAAAATATAGCAAAATGAGAGCAATAATCTCTTAGACCAGGGATTCAAGTTGTGGAATCTCTGCTTGTGGCAGTGAATTTAAAGTTAAGCTAAAAATACAAAAACATGTATAAAATGTGCATCCTCATCTCAGCATTCTATTTTTTATTAAATGCTAATCTGGTTTCTTTTACTCACCCATACTTAGTTGAAAGTAAAATTGAATTTATTATGCCACTCTCCCTATGTGTGGTCTAATATTACTTCATCAGAAAGTCTAAAAAGTAAATTTCCATAAAAATCTAGAATTGGAAAGGTGAATTAAATGAAAACCTCAAAGGAAATACATTGCATTACCAGTTGAATCCCCTTAATTAACCTTCCTCAGGGCCAGTCCCTCCTTGTCTGCCAATTTCCCTCATATTTTCACTCTTAAAAGGAGTGAAGGCTTTACTTTTCCATGGACTGGATATGTAACACCATGTATTAACCAGGGCCTGGGGAGAATATTCATAGATCAGGAAAAGGACTTGACTTCTTTCTAAATCCTAATCATTGGCAAAAAAGGTCTCTGGGCACAGGGGCTCAGCTGAGGAAGACCATCCTTGAATGTGATGCAGTGAAAAGATCCTGGTATGGTTTGTAAATACAGATAGATGATAGGGAGGTAGGTGGGTAGATAGATAAAATAAGGACAGAGAGCAAAGTCATAATCAGGGTAGGATGAAATTACTCATAAGAGAAAGTGGATGGATAGAGAATGAGAGAATGAAGGGATGCAATGCAATTAAGGAGAATGACATATTCAAAGTACAGCTTTTAGCACAGGGCATGGGTCCAGGACTAATACAAGGTTTTGTTGAAAGAAGCAGAGAATTAAAACTCTTTGGCAACTTCTTTTTCAGATAATATGCTCCTACATGCTACTTATATTTTCTGGGCCATCAAAAATCAAGACATGCCAGATGACTTGATCTGGTATATAAAAAATCCCAAAGAAACCAAAGTAAAACTGCTAGAGATAATGAATGGGTAAGGTTGTAGGATGAAGAACAATATAGAAAAATCAGTTGTATTAATATTTCTATACTGTACAAGGAACAATCTGCAAAACAAATAAAAAACAATTCCATTTGCAAAAGCATTAAAAAGAACAAAGTACTAGGAATAAATTTAATATAAGACATACAAGACTTATACATTGAAAAACTACAACAACAACAAAAAGACCTAAATAGATAGAAAGACGTCCCATGTTCATAGATTGGAACATTTAAAATTGTTAAGATGGTGATCTACAGATTCAATGCAATGCCTATCAAAATTTGAACTCCCTTTGTCTTTGTAGAAATTGACAAGCTGATCCTAAAATTCATATGGAAATGCATGGAACCCAGACTAGAAAAAACAACCCTTCAAAAAAGGAACAAAGTTGAAGGACTCACACTTCCTAATTTCAAAAAGATACTATAAAGCCCAATCACTATAAAGCCACTGTAATCAAGACAGGCAGTGTTGTACTGGAATAAGTATAGACATATAAATCAATAGAATAGAATAAAAAAACAGAAATAAAATCATACATCTATGACCAAATGATTTTCTGTAAGGGTGCTCTCGTGGTTTGGAATGGATGCACTTCTCTACCGCCAGGAAACAAATTCTTAAACTTAATCTTTTCTTGTGAGTATGAACTCTTGTAAATAGGACTGTTTGATGAGGTCACTTCAGTTAAGGTGTGGCCCAGCTGAATCAGGATGGCTCTTAATCCTATTACTGAAGGCCTTATGGGGGAGGTCAACACAGAGAGAAAGACACAGGGAACATCTAGAAGCTGGAAGTCAATGGAACCTGGTAGAGAAAGGAGATGCCAAGAGAGGCTGCAAAGTTCATGGCAAACCCACTGCATGGTATTTGTTTTGGTAGGTAAGAAACTAAAGAAGTTTTTGGTACTGGAAGCTGGGGTGCTGCTATTGCAAATACCTAAACTGTGGAAACAGCTTTGGAACTGGGTAATGAAAGAATTATGAGGGCTCCAAAATAAATGAGAGCTGTAGAGAAAGCCTGTATCATCTTAGAGAATATATAATTCATCATGAACAGAATGTTGGTAGAAATTTGGATGTTAATGGTACTTACAGTGATGTCTTAGAAGGAAATGAAGAATGTGTTATTGAAAACTGGAGGAAAGGTGATCCTTGCTTTAAAGTGTCAGAGAACTTGGTGAAATTGAATCTGATGTTGGATGGTGGGAAGAACTTGGAAGCAATGAACTTGGATATTTAGCTGAGGAGATTTCCAAGATAAGTGTGGAAGGTGCTGGTTTTTCTTCACAGCTTACAGTGAAATGAGAAAAGAAAGAGGTAAACTGAGAAATGAACTCTTAAGTACAAAGAAACCAGAAATTGATTGTTTGGAAAATTCCTAGTCTATCCAGAATTTTCTATCAGGAGCCTCCCTGAGCTTCTGGAAAGCAAGTCCCCAGAGAATAGTGCTCCATGTAAGGGTTTAAGTAAACACGGATCTAGTTATTTATTTCAGTGGCAGTCAGGATTAGAAATGCAGTTATGCAGGAAGGACCTGTGAAAGTTCTATTGTCTGATGGTTTTCTCACCTGTGAACTGCCTACAAAGCTGTCAAGATTTTTGTGAAATTTGTATGAGCAGAATCACTGCCAGCCTGGATTGAAAAGGACAGAGAAGGGACAAATTGAAATGAGAATGATTTCAAGGGCAGAACAATGGAAGCCAAAGCCTAGACCATAGAAATCTCTTTGAGACAGAAGAAGGCAGGTTCACCCATGTGTGTGGAAAGGGAATTTTTATCCCTGCATTTGGAGGGCTTAGGCATTCTGCCCTGGCACTTGGGGGTGGGGGGCAGGCATTGTGCCCTGTTGTTCTGGGAGAGTACTGGCATCTCATGCTCAGAGATGATGGGGCCTGTGTCCTGGGATTCCTGGAGAGAATGGCCATCATTACAATATCCGGGGAGGATAGAGCCTTCACCCCAGTGTTCTGGAAGAATATGGCCACTGCACAAGTATTTGGAAGATGTGGGTCTGTTGTTTCATCAGGCCTGGAGGACAAAATATTAATGCATAGATTACTCTCAGACCTTAAAAACCAATGGACACTCTTTTTTGGGATGGCCATTGTACATCATCATCTTTGTTAGTTGTCCTGGGCAAGTCCAATGAACTGGAGAGTAGGTGTTATTTGCAACTCTCCTGAGATTCAGGGCTCAACTGGCATATGAACAGCTGGAAGATTTAACTCTCTGAGTCACATAATTAATGGGTATAGCTCTAATAATAGGTTAAAATAAAAGGGGCATAAGAGCCATTTGTAGGAGAATTATAAATGAGTCTAACTCCAGTACACTGGAGGGATAGGTTATCATATACTCCAAGGTAAGGCCCTCTGACAGGGTGCTGAATTCCTGAGATTGTCTGCCCTGACTATAGTATCTAGATGTCTCTAGAGACCTAAAGAGCACTCCTGCATGAGCAACTGTTTACTGTGACAGTCAGTTGGATCCTCTTGAGATATGCATTCAGTGTAACCTCAATAAGGACCTACAAACTCACTTTGATATCTCATAGCCATAAAAACTCATTTGTATTTAATATTTTCTCCTTTTGGGCAAGGTCTTTTTCCAAATGCATCCCTAGTTGGTGCTTGGTAATAATTCCTTGTTGTCAGGGAGACTCATTCCCAGGAGTCATGTCCCATGCCAGTGGGAAGGTAGTGGGTTTATATGCTGAGTTGGGCTTAGAAAAAGGCCCCATTTGAGCAACAAGGAGGCTTTCAGGAGGTAGACAGTTCCATACATCTGCCCCATGGGATCTAAGCCCCCCTCTCAATTGGAAGTAGAGTGGGCATCACCATGCAACTATGTGGGGGAATGCAACAATGGACTAAAGTATAATTATTTTTCTAGTAATGGAATAACCTGCAACATTGATGTAAAGGTAGTGGTCACAAGAGGTTCTGAAGGGAAAGAGAGGGAAGAATAGGTGTAACATGGGCCACTTTTGGGACACTGAAATTGTTCTGCATGATATTACAATGATGGATACAGGTCATTATACATTTTGTCAAAGTCTATAAAATCATGCGGTGCAAAGTGTAAACCATAATGTAAGCTACAGTCCGTGGTTAGTAGCACTGCTTCGATGTATTCATCAATTGTAACAAATGTACCACACACACACACACACAAATCAGATAGAATATTTTGTTTTAAATTCAGAAAAAACAACAATTAGATCTAGGATTGAGGGCATGGCAGGAAAAAATAAAGATGTGCATATTTAAATAAAAGAATCTGACAACATTTAAAATAAAACAATGTTGATACAAACAAGTGACTAACTGACTATGCAGGATTAGGTTAACAACCAAACATGCCCTGTTTATTTTACAAAGCAAGATATAAGGAAAGGGTGGGGGGAGGGGAAGAAAACCTAAAAACACCCAGGAAGGCAGGAAAAATATTGTAACAATGTGCTGGGGATCTAAGGATAGGAAATTAGGAATTTTCAAGTTTTCTCACAGATAATACAAAAGTGTCAAAATTTATTTGAAACTCTACAAGCTGAGCTTTTGAGGTTTTTGCCTTGTGGGTTGTGATCCTAAAAATGTTAAAAATCTAAGACATGGTAGAGTGGGGAATAGGGAGTTAATGCTTCATAGATATAGGGTTTCTGTTTGGAATGATGGAAAAGTCTTTGTAATGTATGGTGGTGGTGATGGTAGTAAAACATTGTGAATGTAGTTAACACCAATGAATTCTATACTCAAAAGTGGCTGAATTGAGAAATTTTATGGTGAATACATGTTATTACAATAAAGTAAAAAAAAAAAATCTTAAAAAAAAATTCCAATAGAGTTTGCCCTGCAGGGTTTCAGAATTAAGACCTGTCACCCCTGTTTTCCCTCCAATTCCTCCCTTCTGGAATAGGAATGTTTACCCTATGCCCATCCCTCCATTGTATATTGGTTCTGGGACAACTGACCACTGACATGCAAAAGAATGAAATTGGACCTCTACCTCATACCTTATATAAAAATTAAGTCAAAACGGATCAAAGGAAAAATGGATCAAGTGTAAAAGCTAGAACTATAAAACCCTTAGAAGAAAACATAAGTGTAAATCTTCCTGATCTTGGATTAGGCAACAGTTTCTTAGATATGACATCTGTAATGGTTTGAGTTTGATTTAATTATGAATTCCAAAAATATAGATTAGATTATGTTTGTAAGCTGGTCTGTTCATCTGGGCAGGATTGAGTTGTGAGTAGGGCGTTAACTGCCACGTCAGTGAGACGTTGAGCCC
>PVKH010028410.1:0-12847 GCA_004027955.1 Chaetophractus vellerosus
GCAGCATTCCCTGTCCCCAACTTTTGCAACCATTAATTTGTCCTCTATTTCTAAATTTTTTCCTTTCAAAAATGTTATATAAATGAAATTGTACAATATGTAACCTGAGCATTTATATAAAGTTGAAGACAGCCTGAATTTTGTGTGCTGGCATTGTTTCTTCTTTTTTTCTCCTCTCACACTTGAGAGCAGTTTCCCAGGTGGCTTCACTTTTCTTTTCTGAAGCTTTTGCCTTCTAGAAACTCTCTGCTTTTTAAAGACCCTCACCCTCATTTCAAGTGACTCCTGGCATTTGGAAACTCATTCTTGAAGTGCACTAGGGGTATGGAATGACCATAGCTGATGCTGAGAAGGAAATGAAATGAAACCTTAAGTTATGAGTGTGAGAAAAACCCCAGAACAGTGGGGATACAATAAGCATTTCATGACTGTCATAATTTCTCTCTATAATATGTGCCCAGGAAGAAACCATTGCAGAAGTCTGGAATTTGGCCTAAGGCTCTTCAATATCAGCACATCAGGATAAAGTTGGCAGATACGTGGGGAAAGGGAAAGACTTTTCTCTTCACTCTCTTTTAAAAAGGAAAGCAGCAGGGCCCTGCAGATTTCCAAATTTTTCTAGTTTTTAACCTGTGTCCAGATATCTGGTATCCATCGGACTCCACAAGTCCCACTGTGGGAAAATGTCTCCCTCCCTGTGATGCCCATCTCTTTCCAGGTTCCATGTATTTTAATTCATTATGATGATAAATTTAGTATGGTGATAAATTATTTTACCTCTCCCTGCTTCACTTTCACCCCTTCCTCCTGAGCAGCATTCAAGGACCTCATGCTGCTTGCAGGGGCCGACCAACCAGGAAGGCCTTTATGCCCAGGCCCATGCTCTGCCCTCTCCCCATCAGTCTTCACTCCTCCCATCCTTCCAAATCCCTCTTTTCCCAAATGCTTTCATTTCAAATATGGATTAGAAGGAAAGAAATGAGAAACCAACATGTATTGAGCATCTATTCTGTGCTAGACATTAGACTTCAGTCTTCCTTGTTTTATCCTACAACCCATTATCAAATCCTGTTCTGTTAACCTTCACAGTATCTCCAGAATCAAGCCATTTCTCCCTATCTCCCCTGCCACCACCCTGAGCCAAGCCATCACCGACTCCCTCATGGAGTACTGCCTTTGCCTCCTAAGTGGACTCTCTACTTTTGTCCTCACCGTTACAGTTTAGTTACAGGACAGGAGCCAGAGTTATCCTTTTACAACAGATGTCAGATCATATCCTGCCTCTGCTTAGAGCTTTCAGAGGTTCCCCATCTCACACAAAGGAAAACTCCAAACCCTTACCCTGGCCTACAACACCCTGTATGATCTGCAGCTCTGCTACTTGTCTGACCTTATCCCCCACCACTAATCCTCTGACTCACTGCTCCAGTCACCCTCCTGTCTTCAATGCTTGAAAATGCAAACACATTCCTCTTTCTCAGCCTTTATACTTACTGTGCCTTCTGCCAAAAAGGCTATTCCATTAAATATCTGCATTATTCACTGGAGGATATTGCTAATCATGCTAGATAAAAATAGAATGCTCTGGAGCGCTTACCACCAGGCAACTATTTATTGAGTTGTTTATTGTCTTTCTCTCTCACCTCCCTTCCACTATTGTCTGCTCCAAGAGGGCAGTAGCATTGTCTTCTGTGTTCAGTGCTATATTCCCAGTTTCTAGAAGTGTGCCTGGCACAAAGTTGGTCTCAATAATTACTTGTTGAATGAATGAATGAATGAGTCTATGCAACAACTGGGGAAGTAAATATTATCTCCCATTTTTAACAAATGAGTCAAACAGTGCTCAGAAAGACAAAATAATTTGTGAAAACTCACATAGCTACTAAAATATCAAAGCAAAAAGAGACTCCAGGAAGCCTTTCCAATTAAGATAGCAAGAAGTTGGGACAATATTTACAGCATGGTCTTGCAGATAACTCATATATTATTATACTATCTTTCTGAATATTTGGATTAATTTAAGAAGAGTTCATATGGGCAAAGGAAATGCTTCTACCCAAGAGAAAATGTCTTTAATGGAATTTCAGACATACTGGCAGTTTCTGCTGGGCAGTATCTTGGGGTCATGGATCCGTAATGCTGCTAGTCCTGTGGCTACACCTCATCCTTCTGCCTGTGAATTCCAAATGAATAGATTCTTGGCCAAGTTCACTTTAATGTAAGACATACCCGTGTTGCATTCTAGCCCTGGATCACTGGATCTTCATAGCCAGTAATATCTCCTGTTTTGTTCATTCAACTTTGGAAAGCAGATTTGGGTGTGACCATTTAGTAGACCCCCCTCTTTTCTGTGTTCAACTTGCTACTTGAGCCATTTCCATTTAGCGAAAATTGGGGGTGTGATGGGTTGTTTAATGTGTCTTTTGGAAAAATGGGAGTTGGAGGCAAAAAAAGTCAATGAAAGGATAAGATACTATAAATCTAAAAGAGAGGAAGGGGAGATCAAAGCTAAAAGGAACCTTTATAAAACGTAAGTTTACTTCTTTATAAAAAAATGTGCATCCACTCTTTCCACATAGGTTGTTTTCTTTTCAAGAAAAAAAACCTACTTTTTTTTCCTTTTCAAGAATTATATTTGTCTCATTATTTTATTCTATTTTCTCATTTCCCATAGTTTGAAATATATCAGAAAAATTTGGTTGGCCTATAATTTGACCTTCAATCTGGTGTTTCACCTAAGTCACAAAGAACCTTTACTTTAGCCTAACATATTTGGCCATGAATGTTCACACAACTCAATTCAATTATTTTGTTTATTTTCAAAGAGGCCTCTCAGATTTACATGAAAATGCCCTTACAATCATTTTGTGAATGGAAAATATATTTCCATTTACATGCACATACAGAATTAACATGTGGTGGCAGCTATGAAAAAGCAGACACTGATATTTCAATATGTACACAGTCTATCAGTCTCATATGACGTAGGGTCATGACAAGGCATAGGGAGAGTTTAAAGACAAGCTATAAGGAAGAGTCTTACTTGTACATTGGCTTCAAACCACTCTGTGATTAAATCTGTAAGGCTTTAGAAAAGGTGAGAGCCTTGACTCAAACCTAGATAGGAACCCTGCAGAAGACCCTTGGGAAATTGTCCAGTTTAGGGTAATTTAGATGTTTCATACTATTTCAAGATGGTGGGGCTATCCCTGCCTTTCAAAGCTTCTGGAACCTGCAGAGTGGCCAGGCATCATGGGAATTGGGAAGGCTAGTGAGCTTACCTTTGGATCTTATATTATGCTGAATTAGGGTCATTTATAAATAAAGGACGTCATATTGGAAATATTTACACTAAATGGGCGATTACTTTATATGTTATCAATTTACAAAAGTTCTTATTTATAAGTCTGGTAAATTCACCCTAGAAAGCATAATTGAAGAACATGTAATTTGTTGTTTTAATAGTTATATATCACTAACCACTTCCCTCTGTTGTCTTTTTTTTTTTTGCCTGAAAGGTATTAAAAATGTTATAATATTAAGTGGAAATGAAGATTCAGCCTATAGACATATAATCTAGGTACACACACAGAAACGATGACTGAGAAATACAACTGGAAGGAAATATACCAGCCTATTAAGTGTGAATACTTTGGATGGTGGGTCTAAGGCTTTCTTTGACGATGTTATTATTTCTAGTCTTGTATTGTCCAATTTTGTTGCAATGCATATGTTTTACTTTTTTATTAGAGACTTGTAGGTTTACAGAAAATCATGCAGAAAATACAGAGTTCCCATATTCCCTGCTATTATTAACAACATGCATTAGTGTGGTTCATTTGTTACAACAGATGAAAGGATATTATTATAATTGTACTATTAGCTGTAGACCATGGATTATATTACTTTTCATTGTAGTCCTATTTTAAAAAACTTTATTTATTCTAGTAACATATATATAACACAAAGTTAACACTTTTAACCACTTTCAATTGGATAATTCAGTCCTAAAATTATGTTAACAATATTGTGCTACTATCACCACCATCCATTATCAAAAGTTTTCCATCAACCCAAATAGAAGTTCTGTATGATTTAAGCATTAATTTCCATTCCCAACCCTTACTCTGGCCCCTGGTAACCTATATTCTAGTTTCTAACTCTGTGACATTGCTTATTCTAATTATGTCATATCAGTGAGATCATACAATATCTGACTGGTTTATTTCACTCAACATGAAGCATTCAAGTTTCATCCATGTTGTTGCATGTATCAGAACCTTATTCCTTCTTATGGCTGAATAATATTCCATTGTGCATTTATACCACATTTTGTTTATCCACTCATTGGTTGATGGACACTTGGGCTGTTTCCATCTTTTGACAATTGTGAATAATGCTGCTATGAACATCTGCAAGAAAATGTCTTTTTGAGGCCCTGCTTTCAATTCTTTCAGGTATATTCTTATAAGTCAGATTGCTGGGTCATGTGGTAGTTCTATACTTAAGTTTCTGAGAAATCACCAAACTGTCTTCCACAGTGGCTGCACCATTTTACATTCCCACTAGCAATAGGTAAGTGTTCCTATTTCTCCACATCCTCTCCAATACTTATAATGTTCCGTTTTTTAAAATAGTAATTAATAGGTGTGAAATGGTATATCATTCTGCTATTGATTTGCATTTCCCTAATATTTAAGCATCTTTTCATGTACTCTTTGGTCATTTGTATGTGTTTTTAGAGAAATATTGTTTAGAACTTGTTTGCCTATTGTTATATACTTTGGGGATATTAAACCCTTATTAGATATGTGGTTCCCAAATATTTTCTCCCATTGTGCAGGTTGTCTTTGTACTTTCATGATGAAGTCCATTGATGCACAAAAGTTTTTAATTTTGATGAGGACCAGTTTCTATTTTTCCTTTGTTGCTTATGCTTTCGATGTAAAGTCTAAGAAACAAGGTCCTGAAGCTGCTTCTCTGTTTTCTTCTAGGAGTTTTATAGTTCTGGTTCTTATATTTACATCTTTGATTTTTGTAAATGGTGTGAGGAAGGGGTCTACCTTCATTCTTTTGCATATGCACATCCAGTTTTCCCAGCAATATTTGTTGAAAAACTATTCTTTCACAATTGAGTGGACTTGGCACCCTTGTAGAAAAGCAGGTTGCTATAGATGTGAAAGTTGATTTTTGAACTCTCAATTCAATTTGATTTGTCAATATGTCTGGCCTTGTGCCACTACCATACTGTTTTGATAACCATCGTTTTGTAATAATTTTTAAGACTGAGAAATATGAGCCCTTCAACGTCATTCTTCTTTTTTTAAGATGGCTTTTGCAATTCAGGGTCCCTTCCACATCCTTGTAAATGTGATGATTGGATTTTCCATTTCTGCAAAGAAGGCTGTTGGAATTTTGATTGGGATTGCATTGAATCTATAAATTGCTTTGGGTAGAAGGGCAGTTTGAAGCTTTTGTGGACTCCAGAAAATCCTGATCTTAAAAGATTTTCCTGTGCATGTGAACCTATTGTAGGTGGTATCTTTTGATTAAATTACTTCAGTTAAGGGCCTTGGATTAGATTGTGTGATCCAGGGTAGGTCTTAATCCTCTTACTAGAATCTTTTATAAATGGAGGAATGAAAAAATTGCAGACACTGGAAAAAGCTGCAGATACAGAGATAGAACCTAGAAACTGAAATCAGTGGGCCACAGAAGCTGAGAATAAGCCACTTTAGCCAGAAGCTGAAAGCAACGAAGACCAAAGGAGAGGGGGGAAATTAGTGGACATCACCATGTGCCTGACTGCCCACAGCTGCAGCTTGGGAGAAGGCTCTCTTGATTTTGACACTTTCATGGACTCAGAACTATAAGTTTTTAACTTAATAAATCCCTGTTGTAAAATCCAACTCATTTCTGGTATATGACATTGGAGCATTTTGCAAACTAAAATAGGTAGAAATGACATTTTAACAATATTAGTCTTCTAATCCATGAACCTGGAATGTTCTTCCCTTTATTTAGGTCTTCTTTCATTTTTTAAGCAATGCTTTGTAGTTTTCTGTGAATAAGTCCTTTATATTCTTGGGTAGGTTTATTCCTAGATATTGGTTCTTTTATTTGCTATTATAAATGGAACTTTTTTCTTGATTTCTTCTTCCAGTTGTTCCTTGTTAGTGTATAGAAACTCTATTAATTTTTGGATAATGGATGATCTTGTACCTCACCACTTTGCTGAACTCATTTATTAGCCCTAGTAGTTTTGTTGTGGATTTTCTGTATTTAGGATCATGTCATTGCAAATAGGGAAAGCTTCACTTCTTTTCCAATTTGGATGCCTTTTATTTCGTTTTCTTGACTAATTGCTCTAGCTAGAATTTTTAATTACAATATTGAATAGCAGTGCTGATAGTGGGAATCCTTGTCTTGTTCTTGATCTGATGGGGAAAGCTTCCAGTATTTTACCAATAAAGATGAGGTTAGCTGTGTGTTTTTCATAAAACCCTTTCACATGTTGAGGAAGTGTCATTCTATTTCTTGTTTTCTAAGTTATTTTTTTTTTAATCAAAAAGAGGTCCTGGATTTTGTTAGATGCCTTTACTGCATCAATTGAGATGATTACGTGTTTTTTTCCTTCTTGCTGTTAATGTGGTATATTATATTAATTGACTTTCATATGTTCAACCACTCTTGCATACCTGGTATAAATCCCACTTGACCATGGTATAAAATTCTTTAAATGTGTTGTTGGATTCAGTTTGCTAGTATTTTGTTGAGAATTTTTGTATCCATACTCATAAGGAATATTTGTCTGTAATTTTCTTTTCTAGTGGTGTCTTTATCTGACTTTGGTATTAGGATGATGTTGGTCTCACAGAATGAGATAGAGAGGACTCCCCCCTCTTAAGTTTTTTAGAAGGGTTTGAGCAGGATTGATGTTAATTCTCCTGGAATGTTTGGTAAAATTCACCCTGTGAAGCAATCTGGTATTGGGCTTTACTTTGTTGGGAGCTTTTTGGTTACTGATTCAAACTCTTTACCAGTTATTGATGTGTTGAGATATCCTATTTCTTCTTGAGTCAGTGTAGGTAGAATGTGTGTTCCTAGGAATTTGTTCTTTTCATCTAGGTTATCTAATTTGTTGGTATAGAGTTGTTCATAGTTTCTTCTTATAGTCCTTTTTATTTCTGTAGTGTCAGTAGTAATGCACCCCATTTCATTTCTGATTTTACTTATTTGTGTTCTCTCTTTTTTTCTTTGTCAGTCTAGCTAAAGTTTTGTAAATTTTTGAATTTTTCTTAGACCAACTTTTGGTTTTCTTGATTTTTTCTATTTTTTAAAAATTGTCTATTTCATTTATCTCCACTCTAATTTTTTGTTATTTTTTCCTTCTATGCCCCTTGAGTTTAGTTTGCTTTCCTTTTTTTTTTAGATCCTCCAGTTGTGAGACTAGGTCTATTATTTGTGATCTTTTTCTTTTTTTTAACAAATCAGTTTTATTAATTTAATTCTGATACATATTATTAAATCATATATCCATCCAAACTGTACAATCAATGGTATTTTTTGTAATTACATATTTGTGCATTCACCATTTCAGTCATTCTTAGAGCACTTTCATTATTCCAACAATAATATTAATAGAAAAAAACAAGCACAACTCATCTCTCAATCTCTCTATGCTTCCCCTGCCATACATAGCTACTATTCTTGTTCCTTCCTTCTATTATATTTGTATTTACATTTTGTAGAAACAGTCATATATGCAGTATTTCCCATATTTGTGTTTCACATGAGGTTTTACTATCTTATACAATCACATGTTACAGTTTTTAGCTTTCCTTCTAGTAATATTCATGACCTTAGGCTTTCCTTTTCAACCACTGTCATACCCATTTAACAGCTCTGCTAGTTACAAACACCATGATATGTTTTCACCATTTCTATTCATTTCCAAAGATTTACAAACCACCTTTTTACCAATTCTGCACAGATTAATCCTCAGCTTTCCACTCTCTACCCTCCTTCTATTTTCTGGTGGCCTATATTCTAATTATTAACTCCATGAGTTTATACAATATAGTTAGTTCATAATAGCACAATCATACAGTATTTGTCCTTTTGTGTCTGGCTGGCTTCACTCAACATAATGTCCTCCAGGTTCATCCATGTTGTCATATGCTTCACAATTTCATTTCTTCTTACTGTTGCATAGTATTCCATCATGTGTATATACCACAATTTGTTTATGCACTCATCAGTTGATAGACTCCAACTTTTGGTAATTGTGAATAACACTGCTACTAACATTGGTGCGCAGATGTCTGTTTGCGTCACTGCCCTCAGTTCTTCTGGGTACTCACCTAGTAGTGGTATTGCTGTGTCACATGGCAAGTCTATATTCCACTTCCTTAGGAACTGCCAAACAGTCCTCCACAGTGGCAGTACCATCAGTCATTCCTACCAACAGTGAATAAGCATTCCTATCTTTCTACATCCTCTCCAAAATTTACAATTTTCCAATTTTTTACTAGTGGCCAGTCTAATAGGTGTGAAATGATATTTCACTGTAGTTTTGATTTGCATTTCCCTTATTGCTAGTGATGTTGAACATTTTTTCATGTGTTTCTTCACCATTTGTATTTCTTCTTTGGACAATTGTCTTTTCAAGTCTTTTGCCCATTTTTTAATCAAGTAGTTTGTCTTTTTATTGTTGAGTTGTATGATCTCTTTGCATATCATGGATATTAAACCATTACTGGATATGCGATTGCCAAATATTTTCCCCCATTAAAGTTAGCATCTAGAGCTTTAAATTTTCCTCTCATCATTGTCTTTGCTACATCCCATTAGTTTTGGTATGTTGTATTTTCATTTTCAATTGACTCAAGCTGTTTCATAATTTCATTTGTGATTTGTTTTATTACTCATTGGTTGTTTAAGAATGCATTGCTTAATTTCTACATATTTGTGAATTTCCATTTCTTCCTCTGTTATTGACTTCTAGTTTCATTATATTGTGGTGAGAGAAGATACATTAAATGATATCAATCTTTTAAAACTTGTTGAGACTTGTTTTCTGACTTAACATATGGTATATCTTGGGAATGATCCATGTGCTCTAAAGAAGAATGTGCATTCTGTGGCTGTTGGGTGAAGTATTCTATATATGTCTGTTAGGACTAGTTGGTTTAAAGTATCATTCAAAACTTCTATTTCCTTATGACCGTCTCTTTAGATGTTCTATCCATTATTATTAATATATTTTTAAATTATAGTTTCATTCATATCTGATTGATTTAAATGAATACTCCCCCCCCCCCCCGCTTGCTGTCTGTGTCCATTTGCAGGGTGATCTTCTGTGTCTGTTTCCTTCCTTCTCTTCTCATTTTTCTCGTCCAGGCTTCAATTCTAGGGACCTCCGATGTGGGAGAGAGGCATCCTGTCACTCATGCCACCTCGTTTCCTGGTTTCTGAGGTGTCTTGCCTTGACTCTCCCCTGTGCCTTTCTTTTGTTGCATCATCATCTTGCTGCATGTTTCGCTGCGTGGGTCTGGCTCACCTGCTCGCCAATTTTTTTTTTTTAACAAGGAGTCCCGGGGATCGAACCCTGGTTCTCCCGTATGGTAGGCAGATGCCCAATCACTTCAGCCACATCTGCTTCCCTCTATCCATTATTGAAAGCAGTGTATGAAGTCTTCTACCATTAATGTGGAACCATCAATTTCTCCTTTCAAGTCTGGCAATATTTGCTTTATATATTTTGGGGCTCTGCACTTATGTGCATATATATACTTATAATTGTTATGTCTTGTTTTTTAATTGACCTCTTATCAGTATATAATGACCTTCTTTCTCTCTCAAAACAATTTTTTATTTAAAGTCTATTTTATCTGATATTAATATAGTTGCTCAGTCCTCTTTTGGTTCCTATTTGCCTTGTATATATTTTTCCATCCCTTCGCTTTCAACCTATTTATGTCTTGAAATTTAAGGTGAGTCTGTTGTAAACAGCATATTGTTCAGTCCTGCTTTTTATTTATTCTGTCAGTCTATGCTTTTTAATTGGGTAGTTTAATCCATGTGCGTTAAAAGTAAGTACTGGTAATGCAGGACTTTCTTCTGCCATTTGCTATTTTGTCTTTGCAAGTCACATACCTTTTTTGAGCCTCAGTTCTTCCATTAATACCTACTTTCATATTTATCAAATTTTTCTGTTGTACCATTTGAGTCCCTTCTTATTTCTTTCTGAATATCTTTGTCTTATATTTCCTTTGTGGTCACCATGAGTTTTAAAATTTTACATACCAATTCTATAACAATCATATCTGGGTTGGTAGTAACTTAACTTCAATAGCCCACATATACACAGTTCCTAAACCCCTCTGTCCTTTTTGTTGTACTTGTAACAAATTGTATCTTTATACATTGTATGTCCCAAAACCACAGGTTTATCATTATTTTTTATGCATCTTCATTTTAAAGCCTTTAATGGAAGTCTTTGAGAACAGAAAATGTATAGCTTACATTTTCCTTTGTATTAATTATGTGGATTGAAAAAATCCAATATAAATTAAAATGGGAGCTTATAAACAACATTCTTTGCTTCTTAATTACTGTCATCCAAATATATGCCTGTATATACATTAAATGAAAAAACTATATAAAACATAATTTTACCACTGTTTCTTCTGTATAAAAAGTACCACATAACACTGTAAAAACAGTACTAGACTAGAGTTAGGCAATGTAAATCTCAGTTACACACCTGTTCCCAATCATCTAGTTGGCTTGGTGAGACAGTGCTTCTCCCCTGCTTCTGTTTGCCCATATTTATACAGAGAGGGTGGGCTGGGTGGTGCCTTCTAGTTTCTTTTGCCTATAAAATATTCTTGCAGTATCCTCTCTCTGCTTCTGAAGCTTTGTAACTGTGCTGGTGGCCCTTCTGTCTCAGTCTTCTCTGAAAGAATATAGTGACAATTGTCTAAGATATTGTAGCTTCAGGGATTTTAGCAGCATGTGGGAAAATTTTTAAAAATAAACAGCAATATACGCAAGCGTGAGTTTTTGTGACATTTCTGAGCCTATGGTATAACTACTTTTGCCCATGCATGTAGCACCATTCTCCTAGTGTTTTTCCAACTCTAATAACCAAAGATATTTCACAGTTCAACAATTTGTTTCTAAAGAAATCCTCTTCTAGCCCACCTACAAAATGACTGGCCATAAATGGAAATAATAGTAATACTCATTTTCTATGTCTTCTGCGGGTATATTTGGTGGTGTTATACCAAGGAATCTTGGTGCTGGGGGTGTGTTCTTAGCTCAGAATCCAGGCAGATCATGACTCTTGTAATCTAATTTTGTTGAAAGAGTACCCTGGGACACCTTTGATGGGTTCCTTTTGGCTGCTCCTGGATTATTGAAGCTTACTCCCTTTATTTGTTCAGACAGTTTGGCCATACCTCATGTACATGGAAATATTATCTAAAGAAGATACAAACCATGGAGCAGAAGGATGACTGGAACTTTAGAACTAGTTGATTTGTGTATCTGTACGAAAGACAGTTTCCAGCAGTTAACTCTTAGTCCAGGGAATGGCAGGATGATGGTAATAATAGTAGGTAACTGTTTTTGAGCACTTCCTATGTTCTTGGCATTGTTCTACATTTTTAAAGCTTTTCATTATTGATCCCTGTAACGAATTTATGAGGGTGGTGCCATTATTATCTCTATCTGATGGAGGAGGAAGCATAGGGAGGATGAGTAACTTGCCCAAGGCCACATGGCTGATAAGTGACAGAGGCAGGATTTGAACTCAGACCAGACTGACTCTAGAACCTGTGCTTGTAACACCTGACTATCACCTCTCTGCTAAGCAGTATTAGGCAATCTAGATGGGAGTCAGAAGCTGGCTAGGCATTGGAGATTATGTAGGTTCCTCAGTTTCTATTCCTTGCACTGCACCAGAGGCCTCAGCGAGCAGTCTCCACACTTTTCTGCCTCTTGGAGTTATCTTCCTAGTCAAATATTTGATGAATAGAGATTTAGAACAATTTCTAAACTTAGGCAGATTGTAAGGTCTCCAAATTTTAGGGATAGATATTGAAGCTGTGAATTGTAATAGAATGTCCATCTAGGAGTAGGGAAACTAATTGCAATTTCCGGCTCAGCCACAAAAGCTTGGGCCCTAGGACAGGAGATTCATTGGGTCAGGTATGCAGCCCATGTGACTAAACAGTTTTAAAAATCTTCCTACATAATTTTGAAACCCATTCCAGGTTGGAAAAATCCCTGAACTAGAGCATAGAGAAAGCAAAATATTCTAGGACAAAAAGAAAATGGATCATCACTGCATGTTTATGTTCATTAGGTAAAGAAATACAGGTGATGGAGAACTTAAACAGCCTAGTCCTGGTGGACAAAAGGAAAGAATCAGGAGTCAGAGCAGATTTGTCTTTACACCCTTATGCTTAATCAGGGTGTTATGACTAACTTCTTGTTTCCAGATCATTTAAGCCTCTCCAGCACCATACAAAGTGGTAGGTGGTGTTTTTGAATGAGGACACAGAAGGGATGGCAGCTAGCTCTCCCTAGGCAGGCAGGCAAGGAAGATTTCTCAGATGAAATGCCTTTAGACAGAAGTTATTTCCATCTTGTGTCCTTATCTGGACCCAAATATTGGAGCATTTTAGAACCTGAACATGAAGGGTTTATTTTGAAAGAAGTTAGAACCATTCAGCATCTTTTACTCTATTTCACCAAGATTCTATTCTGTGGGCTGTGATAGAAAATCCCTTCCTCACCTCACCTTGTCCTACTCCTGACCTATCCTCCTTATTTCTGC
>PVKH010028411.1:0-12847 GCA_004027955.1 Chaetophractus vellerosus
CACATTTTGAAAACTGCTCACCTTCAATGTCATTTGATATAAATTGAGAAAAGCAAATTCATTTTAATATTTGAAATAAGATTCAGAAAGTAGTCTGTTAATAAACAAATCACACATAAATAAAATATGTTAGGGTTGCTCTTGGCCTTGTAGACCACCATTAACATGCATTATTGAAAGTTTTGCAAGGAACTGCCATTTGTTTCCTATAAATGTGTGATTTCTCAGCTGAAGTCACTCTCATTTCCTTCCCACATGTTCCATAATAATTTTTGTCATTTCTCCATACTTCAACTAAAGAACAGATATCTTCCTTACGTTATCCTTTTATCTCCCCAATATGCTGGTAAAGTGAAGAGCACTGATCATCGATGATTTCGGAGTCCAAGTGATAAGTATTGTGTCAATTACCATGATCTATCAAACATTCTTGACTCATCTAGAAGATACACAAACACAAATCATTTTTACAGTTCTGAAGTTGCCCTTTCTTCACCTTAGGCAGTTTGGGAAGTTTCTCTTTTGGAAAAAGAAAATGCATGTAATATCTGAGTACCCAGGTGCTGGGGTGACAGTCTGGTGTGAAATGAAGAAAGGGAAAAATAAAAGGAGTGTGATGACAGAAGATAACTAGAGCCTATATTTAAATGGGGTCTGTCTAGCATTTTAAAAGCAATAAGGAGGGGAAATATTCATAACATGTATTGAATTGAAGCAGCAATGTCTTACAAAACAATATAAGCTAAACTTAACATTTTTATGCATGTATGTGCATGGAAAAATGACTAGAAGGATATGCTCGATATATTTATGTCAGTTGATTCTGGGTGGTCAGATTATGAGTGATATCTAATTCCAATAATTAGGAAAATGGCATTATTAAATGTTATCTGAGCGAACTGACATATTCTGGAAAATAATCTGCTAACTTCTATAGTGATTTATAACCGTCTAACTCAGGTGAAATAAGTGAAACTATTTCTCTGTTCCAATGAACTCTCAACCTCAGAATGCTTTTGTGAGTTCTGGAGTGTAAATTGCGAGATTATTCCTCACCTTGTCAAGTTCTGTTGACATACTGCCTACTATAATATAATAGAAGCAATCCATAAAATATTCCTTCACCTGAACCTGTTTCAAGTTGTGTGGCTCTGCAGCTGCATTTGCTCTTGTCCCACACAGCACATTTAGTATAAGGGATTCGTTATGGAACAGAATAGATGAGAACTGATTTTAATTGCTAATGCTCCATTGTTACTCTGGCGTTATGGTGGCATTAGCAGGATGCAGAGCAAATGTTTGATACAAGTGACCCATATTCATATTGGTACACTGCAAATGGTTTAAAGGTGAGGCACATGAAATCGATCCAGTGCATCTTTGGGACAACTGGGTGGGGACTACTGGGTCACAGAAATTCTAGGTCGATAAACACCTGTTAACAAGAAGTCTCATTAAGGAATTCTTGGAATGTGGAACGATGGAGCACCCTGCAGTCCTCAAAGGCAGTAAGCATAATAAGCAAGGTTCAGTGTTCACTGTGCTTTAAGGTGCACACAGCAGGACCTTACTTCAACAGCCGGCGACAGAAGGTGAACCACCTTCCATTAAACAGGGCAGCCAAGAGTTTGCTAAAGGAGGTTGTGTTCCAGCTGCCCAAGGAGCAGCACTGTGTTCAGCCAAAGGTGTGGGCAGTTGGGCTCAGGTTTACCATCAGAAAGACACAGGGCAGGGATCTTGCCATGCGCTGATCCAGGCACAAATCTTTACATATTTTGGGCACTTCATTTTGCAAGTGATGAACCCTTTTAGTGCCATTCAAACTTGCTTCATGAGTGACTGCTGGAACAATGCATGCTATTTTTAAGTACTTCTGTGTTTGCCATGACACAGAAAAGACTAGGACGCACTGACTTAACCTAATAGCATTTTGCTGTCATCTTAATTCAACCCAATTATGAAAATGCAAAACAAAGAATATTTAAGATATTTGGTGGTAAAGTAAATACGTTAAATATGCAATGCCAATGCCCAGTTAGCTGCCTCTCTGACTAATGTTCTAATCGGCAGATGGCTAGAAATTCAATTCCTTTAGGACATCCTTCGCTGTTCAAAATAGCCGAGCACACGTTTCTCTGAGTTGCTCTGCTTAGTCGTGCCTTCACTCACACGCTACTCTAGCAGGCAGCCTACCCTATCATAGGGCTAAGAGACTTTGAAGAGTGTTTACTTCACCTTCCATTAATTAGGTGTGTGTATTTGAACATAATAACCTCTTCAGAGAAATATGAACAGAAGTCTGACACTTAATAAAATAATAGTCTCTGAGTGAGAGGTATGATGAGAGGCAAGAGTGAAATCCCAGACAAGATTTTCAAGAGGTGCAAATATCCTTGTCTATGTCTGTAATCTTAGGATGACCTCTCATTTTCTTGATAAAAAAATTAAGCTTATATTTGCCCCCCTCAAAGGGCCAGATGTTGACTAAGCAGGGTATGTCTAAACCACATCATCAGATTCATTTTAGAAACATGATGTGCTGGACAGTGTTCAATGTGGGAGGAGTCCATACAGAAGAATCCCTCGACATGTTGTTTGATTTTATCAGCACACATCAGTATATCAATTATATAATCAATATATGCTTTTCTTCAAAAAAAAAATCCAAACTCTATATCTTTTTGGCCTGCTTGTTTCTATTTATTTATGCTTTCATTTTTTCTCTGTAGATTCAGTTAACTTGGAGGGCCATAATAGCAACAGAGAATGTTTTGTCTCTATATGAAATGTAATTAATCACAAGTGATGATCTGGCCTTTACTGCCTTTTTTTGTGTTGAAAAAAAATAAAAGGATTGTAGACATATCTAGAAATCTTAGATAGTTACCAAGTTTTATTCACTTTCCCCCTTCTCCTACTCCACAGCATCCTACCATTTTAAACCTGACAAAAGGAAGGAGGCTAACATCAGAGATCCCAAGAAATATATGGCTGTGGCTGAGAAACTGTGTTCAAGAATTAACAAAACCAGGGTTCAAATCCCATCCTCAGTAACCCTGAAAAATCATTTGTTTTAATAGAACAAACCTCATAGTGCTATTTCAGGATGAAATGGCAAGCAAAGTGCCAGTGTTATAATACCTACATGATAAATCTTATGTTACTAGTATCTACAAAATTTCCCAATGATGTAATTATTATTATTCTCCATTTACTATGGAAAAAATTAAGACTCAAATAATTAAATAACATGTCATGGTTCACATGATTGAGCAGTTGCAATCCATGTATTTTTAACTCAAAATTATGCTTTCCCTACATATGCAACTATATATATATTAGTTTTTTTCCCTTTTAGGTTCCAATAATCTGGGTCATCAAGCTCTGGAAGGGTAGTAAAAGCAAACAAGTAATAGGAGTAAAGAAAACCTGCTGCTTACTTTTGCTCCTTGATAGACTACATATCAACTGTTAATGAAACTCCCATTAAAATGTCCTGCTCAGCCTTTTCATCTTCAAATCCTTCTAGGCCCTGGCTGATATGCTCCAACAAGGAAATATCCATGATGCTTCATTGCTAACTGAATTTGTTTGTTTGTCTCTTTCTCCCCTACTAGGTCTGCATTAACATTTTCTTTCTTTTCTGAAAAAAAAAATATTCAAATGCAAAGAGGAAGCAAAACACTTAATCCACTCTAGTAGGTCTGTGAGACATATGGCCTGTGGAGTAATTTAATCCAGCCCACCATGGAATCTGAAAATTGCTTCTTCTATCCCCTGCTGTACTCTAATCTGAATGCAGGAAGAACAGTCTGAAAAACAAGAGCTACTGAGTGCTGCTTCTAAGGGGCAAGGCCACGGAGGTGTGCAGCAGTGGGGGTTTATGAATTCAATTTACTCATATTCAGAGCAGAGGAAGAGAAATGAATGCAGTTCCACATTATCTTACAGAATTCTGGTTATATTCAAAAGAAAATAATCCATAGCTTCTGACTTATTTAGAGGAAATACAGAGCCACATGTGACCCAGGGAGCAAAAGGGGAATTTCCGGAAATTCAGATAGCTCCCACTGATAAACTAATTCCTTGCTGAGGCAAAACTGACATGCCAACTTACCAACAATGATGGTGCTTTGGTCAAACTGCTCCCCATACTTTAAGAGAAGCTGATTTATAATATTCTTAGATTCTTTCAGAAAAAATAATGTATAATCTTGCCTGAACCTTCTTTTCAAAGATTCTTGTATATTCTTCCTTAGTGCACATGACTAAAATACTTAATGATGCCACTTTACAAAAACTAAAGGCTCTCCATTATACTACCTCTAATAGTATCATTAATTAGTTCCCTCAGAATGCCTACCCCAATTTGTTTTATTATTTTTCCTTCCTCAGGTTCCTGAGTAAGCTTTCATTACCCATAGGACTGAAGCATGTCCAAACATGAACATCACAATTACCTTCATTTAACCCAGCCAAGAAATGTAATTCTTCATACATTACAAGACATCTCCAAGAATCACAGTTTGGAAGAGGTATTTTCAAGGATTAAAATAGTTCCATTTTGTCCATCAACATATCAGCATTTTGTCCCAGAAAACTTCCATGCACACAGAAGATAGCTCAGGAGCCTCCTCTTGTAGCATGCCATCACTGAATTTGGAGTTAGAGAATCTGCTGCCTGACCTCGTCAGTGCCATCTAGCCACCCATTTAGTCATTTAATTTAACAAATCATTTAAAATATTTTTTAACAAATAAACATATTTGGTGAAACATATTAATAAAACATAAATCCATGCAAAGTAGTAGGACCAGTGCCATAGGCAAAGATGAAAAGACAAAATTCAGAGGGCTAGTTTAATGGACTAGTTATCTCTTATTTGCTCTCTGAAACTGAACAAGTCACAAACTGAGTTCCAGTTTACTGAAAGAGTATACTACTAATGCTTCATACCTTTATTGTTTACTGAAAGAGTATACTACTAATGCTTCATACCTTTATTGTGAGGATGAAATGAGATTATCTAGGTAAAAATGTCTGGTCCATGCTAGATGTACAAGAAATGTAAGTTGGTGATGAGTTGACTTCAGAGTGAGTATAAATTATCCTCATCTCTTAATTTTTCCATGACCAAGAGGGTACTTCTCAATGAAAATGAGCCTTCTCCAACTTCCCTCTTTTGTCATAAATCTATACATTGTTTCTTCATACCAAAATGGTGCATTAACCTGTCCTTCTCATTTCTATAGGAAACACTGTCCCAATTCTTGGGAACATTCTCTGTGAATTTTCAGCTCATGCACTTTCCTGAGGCAGGGATTTCTCTATACCATTCACTCTAACTTCTCTCTCTTAAGGACTTAGTTTATAGTAGTAAAATGGGGGAATTGCACTGACAGATCTGCCAGTAACTATGACCATAACTTTCTGTCTCCTCACTTGTAAAATGGGTTTATCTTTAAAATAGGTATAATATCTAGCTGAATGCTTAATTATAGAAACTAAAGAGATGGTGCCATGAGAGGGGCAAGATGGCAGCAGAGTAAGGAGCTCCAAGTGTCATTTCATCGTACAGGGCAGTTAATAATCACCAAGAGCTATCTAAAGCACCTGTTTGAGGGACCCAGGAGAACAGAAGAGCACCTTGCAACATACTTGAAAGAATGGAAGGAGGAGACTGTACATTTGTAGTGAAGATTCATGACTAAAACACACCTCACAGCAGAAGCCAGTGCCCATCCTCCCCTGGTGGCACAAGCTGCTTCAGGAGCTATTCCATGGCTGGAGCTGGAAGCTCCATTTCCTAAATACAGGGGAGGAAGAGACAGTTGGGCACTGACTTCAGTTACTGTTTAGTAAATTCAGCTGGCTAAAGTATAATCCTGAGAACAGCTAAAGTTTGAGTCTGTCCAAGAGGAGGGAGGCCAGTAGCCACCATTTTAACTCCACCCGGACATGAGGGAAAGAGGGGCTGATTGAAAATCACAGTGATGGTAGGGACTGGCTTTTTCCATCCAGATCAGATTGCAGCTCTAGCCTAAGCTCCAGCCCCATCTCTGGCAGGGAGGAAGATGGGGGGACCTGCACCAGCTTCTCAGGGCAACTGCAGCTGGTTTTGGGTGGTACAGACTGGATAGTCAGACATGTGGGGGTCCATCTGCTCACCCCAATAGGATAGGAGAGAAACTGTGTTTTCTTGGCCTCTCTGGGCAACTGCAGGCACTTTCAGTCTGCACAAACTGGACTGTTGGACACCTGTGGCTCCACCCCCACCCCTGATAGGATAAGAGAGAGGTGGTGTCTCCCCAGCCTCTCTGGTCAACTGCAGCTGTTTTGGCCCACACAGACTTAATAGGTGGAAATCTATGGCTCCATCTATATAAGCTGATAGGATAGGAGGGGAGCTGTGTGTCCTCACCCTTACCAAGCAACACCAGTCACTCTTGGCCTGCAGACTGGACTGTTGGGTGTCTGTGGCTCCACCCCCACCCTCCAATAGGATAGGAGGGGAGCTGTGTTTCCTCAGCCACTCTGGCCAACTGCAGATGCTTTCAGCCTACACTGAGTGGTCTGTTGGGTGCCTGTGGTTTCACCACCACCCCTTAAAGGTCAGAAGAGAAAATATTCCCTCAGCCTTCAAGGGCAATTGCCCAGTGCTATCAGCCCACATGGATTAGATTGTTGGGCACTCTGGAAGGTCAATCCCCACCCCTGGAAGGGGAGTAGGGGACAGGACTGCATCAGTCTACCTGGGCAACTATGATCAGTTTTGACTAGCATGGCTAGTTTGCTGCTCACACCTGCAGTTCCATCCCCACCCCAGGCAGGGAGGAAGAGGCATGAAGCTTCATCAGTTTCTCCAGGCAACTACAGATGGTCTTGGCCTCCACAGCTTTGATTACTGCACACAGCTGTGGCTCTGTCCCTACCCCTGGCAGAGGAGAAAGGTGGGAGAAGCTTCATAAGTTCCTAGGGCAACATGGGCAGCAACAGCCAACAGAGCTTACAATACCAAGTACATCCTCATCTCTTACTGTACAACCAGCAAGTAAGAAAGGGAAAGATAGCCCTGAACGAAAGAGAAAAACCACAATAGAATAAACATATCTAGTAAGCCAGATGACAAGACACCAACAAAAAATTAAAATCTATACTAAGAAACAGAAAGATATGGCCAAGTCAATGGAACAAAAAAAGCCTCCAGATAAAATAAAGGAGTTGAGACAGCTTATCATAGATGTTCAAATGAATGTCCATAATAAATTCAATGACATGGCTACAGAGATTAAGGATGTAAAGAAGACACTGGGAGAGCACAAAGAAGAATTTGAAAACATACATAGAAAAATAACAGATCTTATGGGAATTAAAGGTACAATAAATGAAATTAAAAATATGCACTTCTGGACTTCAAATCATATTACCTAGGTACAGTGGTAAAAACAGCATGGTACTAGCTTAAAGACAGACACATAGATCAATAGAACCTAATTAATGGTTCAGAGACAGACCTTTAAATCTATGATCAAGTGATTTTTGACAAGCCTGTTAAACCCACCCAATTGGGACGGAATTGTCTATTTGAAAAATGGTGCTGGGAGAACTGGATATCCACAGCCAATAGAAAGAAAGAGGACCCCTATCTCACACCTTATACAAAAATTAACTCAAAATGGATCAAAGACCTAACTATAAAATATATAAACCATAAAGCTCTTAGAAGAAAATGTAGGGAAACATCTTCAAGACCTGATGGTAGGTGGTGGTTTCTTAAACTTTACACCGAAAATATGAGCAACAAAAAAAAACATGGATAAATGGGATCTCCTCAAACTTAAGTACTTGTTTGGTTCAAAGGACTTCATCCAGAAAGTGAAAAGGAAGCCCACTCAAGGGGAGAAAATATTTGGAAACCATATATCTGATAAGGGTTTGATTTCCATTCTATATAAAGAGATCATACAACTTAACTATAAAAGAGCAAGCAACCCAATTGAAAAATGGGCAGAAGACTTAAATCGACATTTGGCCATAGGAAATACAAATAGCCAAAAAGCACACAAAAAAAATGTTCTATATCACTGGCTGTTAGGGAAATGCCATTCAAAACGACAATGAGATATCCTCTCTCACCTCATAAAATGGCCATTATTTTTAAAATGGAAAACAGTGCTGGAGAGGATGTGGAGAAATAGGAACACTCTACTGTTGGTGGGATTGTAAAATGGTGCAGCCTCTGTGAAAGACATTTTGGTGGTTCCTTGGGAAGCTAAAAATAGAACTGCCTTATGACCCAGCAATTCTTTTATAAATATATCCAGAAGAACTGAAAACTGTCACACAAACGGACATTTGCACACTGATGTTCATAGCGGCATTATTCACAATTTTCAAAAGATGGAAACAACCCAAGTATCTATCAACCAATGAATGGATAAACAAAATGTGGTATATTCATGCTATGGAATACTATGCTTCTGTAAGAAGAAATGAAATTGGGACACATATGCCAAGGCAGATGGACCTTGAAGACATTATGTTAAGTGAGATAAACCAGGCACAAAAGGACAAATATTACATGACCTCACTAATATGAACTAAATAAAAAGAATAAATGCATGGAGTTAATACCTACAGTATAGGTTATTAGGCGATAAGAGGAGGACTGAAAAGGTTTAATGATGCTTAATGTATGTGGAAGTTTTCGTTAACGTGACTGTAAAAGTGTGGAAATGGATAGAGTTGATGGTAACATATTATAGTGTGTAGAACTAATGCAGCTGGGTTATAAATGGGATTGTGGCTGTAAAGGGTAGTCTGGGGATGAAAATGTCAATTGAAAGAAAGCTAGAGAATAATCTAGAGCTTGAATAGTGAAGCCAGAGGTAGATAAGAAATGTAGTTAATAGTGGAAACACAAGCATGTCCTTCTATGAACTAGAACAAATGTATATCACTATTGCAAGGCGGTAACAATGTGGTGAAGCATGGGAAAATACAATTAATGTAATCTATGTATTATAGTTAACAGCAATACTGTAATATTATTTCATTAATGCCAAACATGTACTGTGTTAATAATCAGGGTGTAATGGAAAAAATACACCAAATGTATGCTAGAGACCATAGTTAGTGGTAATAGTTTGAAGATATTATCTCATAATCTGTAACAAATATTCCACAACAATTTAGTGTGTTGGTGGAGGGGTATTGTATGGGAATTCTACACATGTGCATGATTGTTTTGTAAGTTACAAATTCTATCATAAAAATATATTAAAAATGAAACATTTATCTAATAAAAATATATTTTAAAAAAGACCTCTCTTCTGAATATTTTAATCAATGAACTAATATTATGTTTCAATCTTCATGGGCAAATCTATACTATTCCTAATTCTCTGATACAAAATAAAGGTTTCCCAAGGTCTAGTTACCATGATATTATTTCTGGTAAGAATTTAGTCTCATATTAAAGCAGAGTCTTAAATTTAACCAGTGACCAGGGTAATCTATTTAATCTCCTTAAATCTTGGTATCTTCCTCTCTCAAAAGATAATAGCAGTACCTACCTTGTAGGCCTGTGGTGGCAATTAAATGTGACCACCTATGAATGCATCTGATGTCATGACTTACATAAAGGAGGCACTCAAAAACTCCCTCAGGTCTTTTTTCACAAAACGCAGACACTTTTAGTTTGTGTGCATATCACTCACACACTTCTAGGCACACACAGATTTTGTTTTCTACATTTGAGAAACTGAAATTCTTCAGAAGGACATACTTATGTTTGCACTATTAACTACAATTCTTCTTTCTATAAGGAGTCTTCCTTGATTAATCTGAAAAGATAAGATATTTTTCAGCACTCTACCAGAAATGTGAAGTGTACACATTGACATGAATAGGGTTAATAGGCATTAGTATTTACACACAAGGTAATCTAAGGCTATCTGATTGTCCATGACAACCTGGATGTCAAAGATGCCTTCTTTAAAACCTTTAAAAGGAAAATTGTTCAAAGATTTTTTCACAGATATTCAATGCTTGTGGCCATGGAGACAGTTGTTTTCTATGACCAGAGTGAGGTTATGTATAATTACTTTATGATAGGCAAATTTCCCTCATGAGGCTTCAAATCCTAAAGCAGCAAATATACTGGCAAAAATTAAGCCTAATGCATGTTTTTGTCAGAGCTCAGAAGACTAGGAGAGGAGTAGTAGGAGTTAAAACACAGATATCTGTAGTGGCGATGTCTATGCTATAGACTCTGGTTATCCAAACACAGAAATATATGTACCCTAGTGGGGCACAAACTTGAGCTCATTGTTGATTCCATGTAGTCAATTGGCTGGTTTTTAGTGTCCAGATGTCCTTAAAGTTTTCAAGAGCATTGCTGCTCAAGGCCTTGCACACCATGGCACCCTGCAGCATTTGGTTGAAACTTGCATCAGAGCAACCTCCAGAATGACCTCCCAACTCCACCTGAAATCTCTTAGCTATAGAAACTCTAGTTTGTTTGAACATTTCCCCCTTTCCATCAAGATCCTTCTCTGAAAACATCTCTGACAAAAAATTTGATATTAATCCATTGATGCCAGGGAAGCTCATTCCTGGGAGTCATGTCCCACATAGGGGGAAGGTAGTGAGTGCATATGCAGAGTTTGACTTAGAGAGAGAGACCACAATTGAGCAACTGGGAGGTTTTTCATCAGCAGATGACTTTTAGGCATCAATTATAATTAAACTTAGTTTCATCATTACAGAAATAAGTTTCATAAGTGCAAGTTTCAGGGTCAAAGGCTTGGCTTTTCAGTGTAGTTCCTTTTATGAGGAGGGCTCATATATTCCAGAGTTTATTTTCATAGGTCTCTCTGTTATGAGTTCAGATGCAGATACTTTGTTTTCCAAAAAAGAATATATCTTAGCTTGAGACCTTGCAAAGTTCCTTGTTTACAGTTTCAGCCCTTTTGGGAGTACCTGTCCCAGGAAGGGAGGTTTCATAGTCCCATGCTTTCCATCCCCAGTCCCAACCTTGCAAATACTTTTTCATTTTTTACCCAAAACACTCTGAAATGCACCAGGGTGTTACATCAACCTGTACAGAATACCATGATCTTATTCTCTATTCTAAGATCCATGTCAAATAAAGTTGAGTTAGGTAGCCTAAGTAAACTGATCAGACAAGTTAAATCATATAGGCAATAACTCTCTTCTTTGGTCACAGAAATTAAAGTCCTAAAATACAGAGAATAGCATCCTTTACCCTGTATTCTGATTCATCTTAGTCCTAGCCAGATCATCCCCGTGCACATCTACAATTGAAGTCTGATCCCTTTTTCAGCATCTTCCACAACTACAACATGGAATAATGCTACTCCTTCAGTACCTCCAGAGCTGGAGACTTCCAGCTCTGAGCCTCAGACAGCACATAGATGGCCAAAGTTCTAGGGAGCTACCAAGTCAAATATACATGGAGCAAAGCACCCCAAAATTTAGAGATGATAACCAACACCCAGAAACAAATGGTACTGCTACAAGAGTTTACAATCTAGGCCCTAAATCCCTTATTCATATTTTCCAAATGAGGCAATTTCCAAAAATAAAATCATTTGACAATTAACTTTTATTGAGGCCATCAGCCACAGACCACAGTAATTTTGTTGTCTCACCTTTACACTTTTATCAGGGTTCTGTTAATGAACAGGTAGAAAACAATCTATATGTTAGGCTTTCTTCTTTTTTTTCTTTTTTTCTACTTCTACCTTTCCTATTTGGTTTCCTTTTATTTCTTTATCTCACCTAATTGCTGTAGCTAGAACTTCTAGCACTATATTGAATAATAACGGTGACAGTCTTGTTCCGGAACTTAGAGGGAAAGGTTTCAGCTTTTTCCCACTGAGTACAATGTTGTCTGTGAGTATTTCATATTTGCCTTTTATTATACTGAAGAATTTTCCTTCTATTCCTATCTTTTTTTAATTTACTTTATTTATTCCCCCTGCCCTTCCCCAAATGTTTTGCTCTGGTCATTATTTGTTGGCTCGCCTTCTCCAGGAGGCACCAGGAACCAAACCCAGGACCTCCTATATGAGAGGTGAGTGCCCAATGGACTGAGCCACAACTGCTCCCCATTTCTTTGTTTTTAAAGTCCCTCCTTGTTGAAGATGAAGCTTCTAGCTTGTAGCCAACTTCATGCACTTGTTTTAGAGAAGCATCAGAGTAAAACAATGTCCCTGACAAGATTTGGTTGTTCTTGTAACATGTAGCATCTTCAAAGAGTAACTAAAATTACTACTAATAATATTATACTGCTGTTGTTTAATATTATGCATATTAGGATCAGGACAGATTGACAGTGAGAACATTGCCAAATACATAGTAATTCTAAGTAATTTCTAAATATTCATATGAACAGCATTTTACCCATACAAATTCAAACTACAGAGGGTTAGAAAATCCCTTTTCATGTGACAACACTTCTCATGCAACCTGTAACATTTTAAATGATTTTAACTCTTTCTAGCACCTCTTTTTTTCAATGTGAAACAATAAATCCATTGTGATTTTCCCAGGGCCCAATAGAAAATACTTTAAAAACATTCTTTAGGGTTTGGCCTTGAGAAGACAATGTCAAAAATCATCAGGTTTGAATATATGTTTAATAGGAAAGTGGGTCACTCTGAAACAACATGTGATTATTTACCCAAGTAAGGGAAGATATTTGGCTCTTTTAAAAGTGAGCAGATTTTTTTTCTAAAACACCAAAGGATGATGAGGTCAATATAAACATCAACAATAATATTATTCTGTTATGAATTTACTGTTTGCTATGAAAGCTCTT
>PVKH010028412.1:0-12847 GCA_004027955.1 Chaetophractus vellerosus
GGCTTAGAGAGATTGGAATGCTAGAATGGATTTACCATTTGAGACATGCCCACCCACCCCAAGAATGTCAGGGAGATAAACCTTTAACCAGAACTGTGAGGAATAAATTTGTAAGATTAACTCCATCTTCTCTGATGAGTCCTGTGGTTTTTCATCTCTGTAGTCCAGATACTACTGTATAGAGAGTTGTACTGGAATTACATTTACAATTCCTTAAACAATATGGGGAGGATTGGATCTCAGTCTGGTAAAAGTCAGCTAGCTGCAGTTAATCACCAAAGACATGGTGAGCATGGCTACAATGAAAGGTAGATTCAAAGCAGCACACAAAATAGTCTGAGTCACGTGAAGTTATGGCATTGGCTAACAGATCATTGGGAACCTAGAAGTGAAATAGATGTGCAGGCTACTAAATTTCTTCTGGATCGGTATAAACAGAAGAGTTCTAGGTCAAGTGAACAAAATCCTAGCTCAAATACCAAATGTAGAGAATCACAGCCCCTTAATCAATTCCCAGACTTGAGACAGTTTACAGACCTACAGCCCCTTAAATGAGGAGAAAGCCACATCCCCCTGGGGAAGAATCCTGTTAAACTGCCAAAAATTTATAGTGTTAATCTTCCTCCCACCAATCCCCAAGAAGACTTACAGCCTTTTACCAGAGTAACTGTTCATTGCAGAAAAGGAAATGATCAGACATTTCAGGGATTGTTAGACACTGGCTCAGAAGTGACATTAATCCCAGGAGACCCCAAATGTCATTGTGGTCCACCAGTCAGAGTAGGGACTTATGGAGGCCAGATGATTGATGGAGTTATACCTCAGGTCCATCACACAATGTGTCCAGTGTGTCCCCAGACCCATTCTCTGGTTATTTCCCCAGTTCCAGAATGCATAATTGGAATAGACATACTCAGTAACTGGCAGAATCCCCACATTGGATCCTTGACTTGCGGAGTGAGGGCTATTATGGTTGGAAAGGCCAAGTGGAAGCCACTAGAACTGACCCTACTTAGCAAAATAGTAAATCAGAATCAATACCAGATTCCTGGAGGGATTGCAGAGATTAGTGCCACCATCAAGGGTTTGAGGGATGCAAAGGTGGTGATTCCTACCACATCCCCATTCAACTCTCCTATTTGGCCTGTGCAGAAAGCAGATGGATCTTGGAGGATGACAGTAGATTATTATAAAATTAACCAGGTGGTGACTCCAATTGCAGCTGCTATCCCAGATGTGGTATTATTTCTTGAGCAAATCAACACTTCCCCTGGTACCTGGTATGCCACTGTTGATCTGACAAATGCTTTTTTCTCAATTGTCATTAGTAAGGATCACAGAAAACAGTTTTATTTCAGCTGACAAGGCCAGCAGCATACCTTCACTGTCCTGGTTCAGGGGTATAACACCTCTCTAGCCCTATGTCTCAATATTTCCTGAAAGGAACTTGATCATCTTTCCCTCCCAAAAGATATCACACTGCTCCATTGTATTGATGATATCATGTTGATAGGACCTAGGCAGCAAGAAGTAGCAAGACTCTAGACTTATTGGTAAAGCCATTGCATGAGAGTGGATGGGAGATAAATGAAACAAAAATAAGGGTACCATACACCTCAGTGAAATTTCTAGGTGTCCAGTAGTGTGTGGTATGTTGAGATATCCCTTCTAAAGTAAAGGGCAAGCTGTTGAATCTGGCCCCTTCTATGACCAAAAAAGAGGCACAAAACTTAGCTAGCCTCTTTGAATTTTGTAGAAAACACATTCCTCATTTGGGTGTGCTACCCTTGCCCATTTACTGAGTGAGTAGAAATGCTGCTAAATTTGATTGGGGACTGTAACAAGAGGAGGTCTTGCGACAGGTCCAGGCTGCTGCACAAGCTGCACTACCATTTGTGCCATATGATCCAGCAGATCCAATGTTGCTGGAAGTTTCAGTGGCAAATAGACATGTTGTCTGGAGCATTTGGCAGGTCCCTATAGGGGAATCCCAATGTAGACCCTTAGAATTTTGGAGCAAAGCACTGCCATCCTATGCACATAACTACTCCCTTTTGAGAAACAGCTTTTGGCCTGCTATTGGGACTTTGTAGAGACTGAATGCTTAACTATGGGCCATAAAGTTCTCATGAGACCTCAGTTGCCTATCATGAGCTGAGTATTGTATGACCCACCAAACCATAAAGTTGGACATGCACAGCAGCACTCTATAATAAAATGGAAATGGTATATATGAGATAGGGCTCAAGTGGGTCAATCCTGAAAGCACAAGTAAGTTATATGAGGAAGTAGCCCAAATGCCCATGGTCACCACCCCCACCATGTTACCTTCTCTTTCCCAACCCACAGCTTTGGCCTCCAGGGGAGTCCCTTACAATCAGTTGACTCTGGATGATGAAACTCATGTCTGGTTTATACATGGTTTTACACGATATACAGGCACCATCTGAAAGTGGACAGCTGCAGCACTGCAGCCCTTTTCTGGGACATCCCTGAAGGATAGCGGTGAGGGCAAAATCTCCCAGTGGGCAGAACTTTGAGCAGTGCACCTGGTTGTTCATTTTTCTTGGAAGGAAAAATGGCCAGAGGTGCATTTGTACTCTGATTCATGGGCTGTTGCTAATTGTTTGGCTGGATGGTCAGGGACTTGGAAGGGACATGATTGGAAAATTGGTGACAAAGAGGTCTGGAGAAGAGGTATGTGGATAGTCCTTTCTAAGTGGGCAAAAAACATGATCATATTTGTGTCTCACATGAATGCTCACCAGAGGGTGACTTCAGCAGAAGAAGATTTTAATAATCAAGTAGATAAGATTACCCACTCTGTGGCTAATGCTCAGCTTCTTTCCCCAGCCACTCCTAACATTGCCCAATGGGCTTCTGAACAAAGTGTCCATGGAGTTAGGAATGGAGGCTGTGTATGGGCTCAAAAACATGGACTTCTCCTCACCAAGGCTGACTTGGCTACAGCCACTGCTGAATGCCCAATCTGCCAGCAGCAGAGAACCACACTCAGCCCCAGATATGGCACCATTCCTAGAGGTGACCAGCCTGCTACTTGGTGGCAGGTTGACTACATTGGACCACTTCCACCATGGAAAGGGCTGTGATTTGTTTTACTTGGAATAGACACTTATTCTGGATATGGGTTTGCATTTCCTGCATGCAATGCTTCTCCCAAAACTACCACCCATGGACTTACCAAATGTCTTATCTACTGCCATGGCATTCCACACAGCATTGTTTCTGATCAAGGAACTCATTTCACAGCAAGTGACATGGGGAATGGGCACATGCCCATGGAATTCACTGGTCTTCTTACATTCCCCATCACCCTGAAGCAAGTGGATTAATAGAACAGTAGAATGGCCTTTTAAAACTCAATTATGGTGCCAACTAGGTAGTAATACCTTGAAGGGCAGGGGCAATGTTCTCCAGGAGGCTGTGTATTTTCTAAATCAGGGTTCTTTCTATGGTGCTGTTTTTCCCATAACCAGTATTTATGGGTCCAGGAATCAAGGGATGGAAATGGGAGTGGCACCACTCACTATTGCCCCTAGTAACCTACTAGGAAAAATTTTGCTTCCTGTCCCTGCAACCTTAAGCTCTGCTGGTCTACAGGTTTTAATCCCAATAGGAAGAGTGCTGCCACCAGGGAACACAACAATGGTTCAATTGAACTGGAAGGTAAAATTGCCACCTGGCCATATTTTGCTCCTCTTACCTGTGAATCAACAGGCAAAGATGGGAATTACTGTACTGGCTGGGGTGATTGATCCTGACTATCAAGGGGAAATAGGACTACATCTACATAATGAGGGTAAAGAAGAGTTTGCCTGGAATATAAAAGAGATCCTCTAAGGGTATATCTTGGTATTGCCATTCCCTGTAAGTAAAGTCAATGGAAAATTTCAACAACCCAATCCAAACAGGACTAATAGTGGCCCAAAATCTTCAGGAAAGAAAGCTTTGGTCACTCCACAGGAAAAGAACCACAGCCAGCTGAAGTGCTTGCTGAGGGTAATGGGAACATGGAATGGGTAGTGGAAGAAGATAGTGATAAATATGAACTTCAACTATGTGACCAGTTACAGAAATGAGGGCTGTAATAGCTATGAACCTTTCTTCCTTGTTTCATTATGAGTAGGATTGTATATGTACACAAAATGAAATTTCTTTGTTTTCTTCCCCAACTTTTCCCATAACATATGAAAAGTTGTGTTAGTTTCATGTCATCGTATTCAAGGATGTCAAGTTTAAGAGTGAATATTACCCAAAGACTTGCACACTATTCCATAGGGAATTAATGCATTTCCAGGTGTGCACAGGAGACTTGAACATTGTTAGGCAGAAATATATATGTATCTTTGTCTGTTATCATTTTTAGTTAGAGATTAAGTATGGTTTAAGGTAATGTGTATGGTTGCCAAGTTTACAAGTGGTGGATTGTGATGGTAGACTAATGTGTCAACTCAGCCATGTAATTGTGTCTAGGTTTTGGTCAAGGAAGCACTGGGATAATTGTAATAAAGGACATTTATGGACTTTAGTCACCAGTGAATTTACTGTATAGATAGCTGATTACATCTACATCAATCAGGGAGATTGCTGTCAGCAATGAGTGGTGTTTTATCCAACCAGCTGAATGCCTTAAAAGGGGAAGTGATTTCAACATTTAGACATAATTTCCCAGCTGGTCTTTGGACAGCCAATGTCTCACAGAAACTCATCAAGGACTTTCATTGGAGTTTCATTGAAGGCCCTGGTTTGCATGCTGACTACAGAACCTGGACTTGTGCATCCCCATGGTCTTGTGAGATTCTTATATAATCTCATATTATTGACAGGTAGTTCCTATTGATTTTGTTTCACTAGATAATGCTGACTAATACATATACTAATATTAAAATAATTTATATGGCTGTGAATCATTGACTATGAACCTTAATATATATGAATATATTAATCTTCTATTAAGAGTAAAAATAGAAAATATGCTAAGTGAAATATACTAGACAAATTGACCAATACAAAATACAAATACAAATAAATTAGAGAGGCAAACACAGAATAGCAGCTACATATGACAGAGGAAATATAGAGTGATTGAGAGGTGATTATTAAGGGATATAGTATTTTTGTTTGTTTTTATTATTATTATTGGAAAAATGAAAATGCTGTAATAATGATTGAAGTGGTGAATGCACAACTGTGTGATTATAACTAATACCATTGATTACACATTTTAGATAGATTGCATGCTTTATGAATCTATATCAATAAAATTGATTGAAAACAATTTATATGGCTGTCAATCATTCACTTATTTCCAATAATTGATATTGTATATTCCTAATGGTATGAGATATGTGTATTACTTTAAAAGTCTTTCAAGTGAAAGTCATAAATTACTTCATTTGATCAAGATTATTTAATTTCATTTTCATTCACTTAGAAAAACAGACACTGCAACAAGCAGATGCCACATTTGCTGCAATGAGCAGACTCCACACCCGCCACCAATGATCTTCTCCCATCTCTGTCGTGACCCTTTTGTGATCCATGCCTCTTCAAAGGTGAAGCCATAATAATAGCCAATTGCAATGAATAGGAAAATTAAATAATAAAGATATTTAAATGTAATGTTAAAATATATGAGAACATAAAAAATAGAAAAAAGAAAATAAGATATTGAAGGATTGGGTTATTTAAAAAATGTGAAAAATATATATATAATTTTTTTTTCCTTTTGCCTTGTCAGTGCAATATCTGGTGTCCAGTCTGTTTCTTGGCACCTTCTTCTTCTCAGTTCCAAGCGTCCCACCATTTTTCTTTTAATTTTCAAAGAAGTTTTAGGTCACAGTAGGGTCACACACAGAATCCAAGACAGTCTCAGATACTCAAACTCCTCCTCTAATCCCCCCATACTAAAACCGTTTTGTATGTGGATGGCACACCAACATAACTGACATACAGATAGTGAAACAGTTCACAACTCCACAGCTGCTTCATCACTTTGCTTTCAATTCTTCTGGGTATATACCCAGCAGTGAAATCACTGGATCATATGGAAGATCTATATTTAGTTTTTTGAGGAACTGCCAAACTGTCCTCCACAATGGCTGGACCAATCCACAATACCACCAGCAGTGGATGAGGGTTCCCATTCCTCCACGTCCTCTCCAAAATTTATATTCTTCAGTTTTTTTAATAGCCACCATTTTAATCGATGTAAGATGGTATCTCATTGTAGTTTTGATTTGCATTTCTCTAATACCTAGAGATGTTGAGCATTTTTTCATGTGCTTTTTAGCCATTTGTATTTCTTCCTTGGAGAACTGTCTTTTCAGGTCACTTGCCCATTTTTTAAGGATCTCTTTATATATACAAGATATTAGGATCCTATCAGATATATGGTTGCCAAATATTTTCTCCCATTGGGTCAGTTGCCTTTTTATTTTCATGATAACATCCTTTGAGGTGCAAAAGGTTTTAATTTTGAGGAGATCCCATTTATCTATTTTTTCTTTTGCTGCTCGTGCTTTCGGTGTGAAGTCCATGAATCCATTTCCTATTACAAGGTCCTGTAGATGCTTCCCTACATTATCTTTCAAGGTTTTTATGGACTTGGCTGTTATATTTAGATGTTTGATACACCTTAAGTTAATTTTCATATAGAGTGTGAGATTGTGTTCCTCTCTCTTTCTTTTTTCTGTGGATATTGACTTCTACATGCACAACTTGTTGAATAGCCCATTCCCTCCCAACTGAGTGGGCTTGGTGGCCTTGTCAAATATCAGATGACTGTATATGTGAGGATTTATATCAGAAAACTCAATTCGGTTCCACTGGTCAATGTGTCTATCCTTGTGCCAATAGCATGTGGTTTTCACCAAGTAGTTTTGTAGTATGTTTTGAAGTCAGGTAGTGTGATACCCCTCCAACTTCATTTTTCTTTTTCAAAATGGTCTTTAGCAATTCAGGACTTCTTACCTTTCCAAATAAAGTTTTAGAATAAATTTTTCCAATCCCTTAAAAATACAGTGTTAATTTTTATTGGGATTTCATTAAATCTGTAGAGTAGTTTTGGTAGGATAGATATCTTCATGCTATTTCATCTTCCTATCCATGAACAGGGGATATTCTTCCATTTATTTAGTCTTTTTTGACTTCTTTTTAACAATGTCATGTAGTTTTCTGCATATAAGTCCTTTACATCTTTAGCTAAATTTATTCCTAGGTATTTGATTCTTTTTGTTACTATTGAAAATGGTATTTTTTTCTTCATTTCCTCCTCAGCTTGCTCGTTGTTTGTGTACAGAGATGCTACTGATTTTTCAGCATTGATCTTATAACCTGCAACATCACTGAACTCCATTATAAGTTTTAGAAACTTTGTTGTAGATTTCTTGGGGCTTTCTGAGTATAGGATCATGTCATCTGCAACTACTGAAATTTTCACGTCTTCCTTTCCAATTTGGATGCCTTTTATATCTTTTTCTTGCCTCAGTGCTTGTGCAAGTACTTCTAGGACAATGTTAAATAAGAGTGGTGATAGTGAGTATCCTTGTCTTGTTCATAATCTCAGATGGAATTCTCTAAGTATTTCACCTTTGAAGATGATGTTAGCTTTGCACTTTTCATTTATGTCTTTTATCATGTTCAGATAGTTTCCTTCTATTCCTATCTTTTGCAGTGTTTTTATCAGGAAAGGGTGTTGTATTTTGTTGGTTGCTTTTTCTGCTTCTATAGAGATGATCATGCAATTTTTTTCTTTCAATCTGTTTATGTGGTGTATTACATTGCCTGATTTTCTTATGTTGAACCATCCTTGCATATCCAGGATAAAACTCACTTGTTCATAGTGTATAATGCTTTTCATATGTTGTTGAATGCAATTAGCATGTATTTTGTTGAGGATTTTGTCATCTAGGCTCATTAGAGAAATTGATCTGTAATTTTCTTTTCTTGTGGTAACTTTGTTTGCCTTTGGTATTAGGGTACTATTGGCATCATAGAATGAGTTAGGCAATGTTACTTCTATTTCGATTTTTTTGAAGAGCTTAAGCAGGATTGGTGTTAGTTCTTTCTAGAATGTTTGGTAGAATTCAGCTGAGAAGCCATTTGGTCCTGGGATCTTCTTAATTGGAAGGTTTTTGATGACTGAGTCTATCTCTTTACTTGGAATTGGACTGTTGAGCTCATCGATATGTTCTTTCATCAGTGTAGGCTGCTTGTGAGTTTCTAGGAATTTGTCCATTTCCTCTAAATTATCATTCCTGTTAGCATATAATTTTTCAAAGTATCCTCTTCTGATATTCTTTATTTCAGTGGGGTCTGTAGTGGTAGATATTAACTTCTTCATTCCTTATTTTGTGTTTTTGCATCTGCTCTCTCTTTTTCTTTGTTTGTCTGGCTAAGCATTTGTCAATTTTATAGATGTTCTTGAAGAACCAGCTTTTGCTTTTGTTTATTTTTTCTAGTGCTTTCTTATTTTCTATTTCATTTAGTTCTGCTTTAATATTTGTTATTTCTTTCTTTCTGCTTCCTTTGAGGTTAGTTTGTTGTCATTTTCCAATCTTTTCAGGTGTGCAGTTAATACTTCAATTTTAGCTCTTTCTTCTTTTTTAATATATGTATTTATAGCTATAAATTTCCATCTCAATACTGCTTTGGCCGCATACTATAGGTTTGGATATGTTGTGTTGTCATTTTAATTCGATTTGAGGTAGTTACTGACTTCCTTTGAGATTTCCTCCTTGACCCACTCTTTTGCCAAGAGTGCATTGTTTAATTTCCATATCTTCATTCCTAGTCTAGTTCTCTGGCACTTAGTGATTTCCAGTTTTATTCCATTGTCATCAGAGAAATTACTTTGTATAATCTAAATCATCCTGAGCTAATTGAGCATTGTTCTGTGACCTAGCAAGTGGTCCATCTTGGAGTATGATTCATGTACACTCAAGAAGAGTGCATATACCACTGTATTAGCGTGTAGCGTTCTGTATATGTCTATTAGGTCTAGGTCCTGTAGTGTATCATTCAGGTTCTTTGTTCCTTTACTGATGTTCTGTCTAATGGTTATAATGGTGTATTAAAGTCCCCCACTATAATTGTAGAGGCATTTGTTTCTCCACTTAGTTTTTCAAGTGTTTGCCTCACATATTTTGAGGCACCCTGATTAGGTGCATACATGTTTATGATTGTCCTCTCTTCTTGAGAGATTACCCCTTTTACTAAAATATAGTGTCCATCTCTGTCTGTTATGATTGTTTTGCATTTAATGTCTATTTTGTCTGATATCAGGATAGCTATGCCGATCTTTTTTTGGTTGTTATTTGCTTACACAATTGTTTTCCAGCCATTCAATTTCAGCATCCTTGAATCTCTGGGTCTAAGGTGGGTCTCTTGTAAACAACATATAGATGGGTCATATTTCTTTATCCGTTCTGCCAATCTGTGTCTCTTGAATGGTTAGTTTAATCCATTAACATTCAGTGTTACTACTCTCAATGAATTTCTTACAACCTCCATATTTTCTTTGGGTTAATGTATGTCCTATGTAGTTTTTGTTTCTCTTTATGTCTTTTTAGTTGTTCTTACACTCTCCTCCAGATCTCTCTCTCCTGTTTTTTCCTTTCAACTTTTAGAGCTTCTTTAGCATTTCTTGAAGTGCAGGTTTCTTATTGGCATATTCCCTTAATTTCTGTTTATCTGTGAATATTTTGAACTCTCCATCATTTATGAATGCCAGCTTTGCTGGATAGAGAATTTGTGTCTGGAAGTTTTTTCTTTTAGTACCTTGACTGTGCCCTACCACTGTCTTCTTGCCTCCATGGTTTCAGCTGAGAAGTCAACACTCTTAATCTTATTGTGCTTCCATTGTATGTGATGGCTCTCTTTTCTCTAGCTGCCTTGAGTATTTTCTCTTTGTCTTGAGCATTGGACATTTTGACAAGTATATTTCTTGGGGTTGGGATTTATACTGTTTGGAGTGTGCTGTGCTTCCTGGATATGTACACCCATCTCCCTCAATATGGTTGGGAAGTTTTCAGCCATTATTCCCTTCAAAACTCCTTCTGTTCCCTTTTCCTTCTCTTCTACTTCCTGGATGCCTATAATTTGTAACTTTGAAACTTTTCTGTTATCTGTTAACTCCCTGAGTCCCTGCTGGATTTTTAAAATCTTTTTATCTATCTGTTCTACTATCTGGTTGATTTCAGATGTACTGTCTTCCACATCACTAATTCTTTTTTCTGTCTGTTCAAATCTACTGTTATGTGAATCCATCATCATTTTGATTTCTTGCATTGTGCTATTCATCAACATCATATTTGTTATCTTCTCATGTATTTTTACAATTTCTTTAGTATATGCTCCCAGTGTCTTCTTAATATCCTTAATCTCTTCCTTCACTTCATTAAGTTGGTCCATGATATTTGTTTGGGTAGCTTTGATTATTTTTTCTATGTTCTGCATCTCTTCCTGGTTTTTGGTTTGTTCTTTGGAATGGTCCATGTCTTCCAGTTTCTCAGTATGGCTTGTAATTTTTTGTTGCCCTCTGGTCATCATTTTATCTTGATGGGTTTATTCAGTTGATTAGCTTCTTTCTCTGCTCTAGTGTTTTATTTAGCTTATAGTTCTTATGTGTGTTAAGTTTTCTCTTTGATACTGTCTTCCTTTTGTTGTATTTCCTTGCTTTTTTTCTATGTTCCTATTTTATGTTTGGCAGTCCACCTCACTGTCCAGTTCCCTCCAAGACTTCCATCCCCCAGCTCCCAGAAAAGACCACTCAAGAAAGCTCCCATCCCCAATCAGCTGTCCTCTGCTTGAGAGCCAGTGACTGCTCACTTAAACCATTGCCATCTTGCCTACTTCAAATCTAAATATCTTTTAGATATAAATTTTACACAAATTGTTTTACAGATTCAAAATAATCCCAGTCAAAATTTCAAAAGCCTACTTTGCAGAAATGGAAAAGTCAGTTACTGAATTTATTTGGAAGGGAAATGAGCACTTAATAGTCAAGTATATCTTTAAAAAGAAGAATGAAGTCAGTGGACTCACACGACCTGACTTTTAAGCATATACAAAAATACAGTGGTCAAAAGAGAATGATATTTGCATAAAGATATACTCATAGATCAATGGAATCAAATCAAGATTTCAGAAATTGACATTTACTTTTAAGATCAATTGATTTTTGAAAGATTTTGTTTTATTTATTTCTCCCCACCCTCTTGTTGTTTGCACTTGCTGTGTCTCTTCATTGACTGCTGATCATCTTTTTTTTTAGGAGGCACTGGCAACTGAACCTGGGATATCCCATGTGGAAGGGAGCTGTCTAATCACTTAAGTCATCTCTGCACCCTGTTTTGCTGTGTCTTTCATTATGTTTTCCTCCTTGTGACTCTTGTTGCATCATCTTGGTGCATCAGCTCATCCTGCCAGCCCATTGTGTCAGCTCACTCTCTTGCTTGTCTTCTTTAGGAAGCACAGGGATCCAAGCCCAGGACCTCCCATTTGGTAGTTTGGAGCTCAGTTGTTTAAGCCATAACCACTTCCCAGATTGTTTGATTTTTGACCAGACTACCAAGCCCACTCAACTGGAACAGAACAGTCTCTTCAAAAGGAAGAAAGTACCAAGAGAACTGGAAACTCATAACCAAAAGAATAAAAAAAGGCCCATATCTCCACACCTGATACAAAAATTAACTCAAAATGTACTCAAGAGCTAAATATAAAAGCCAGGACTAAAAAACTCCTAAGATAAAATGTGGGGAAATATCTTCAATGTCTTTGGTAGGAAGTAGTTTTTCAGACCCTACACCTAAAACATGAGCAAAGAAATGAAAAATAGATAATTGGGATCCTCTCAAAATTAAATGTTTTTGTATTTTGTAGGGCTTTGTCTAAAGGTTAAAAGGCAGTCTTGTCAATGGGAAAAAATATTTGAAATCCACATATCCAATAAGCATTTAATAGTCATGTTATAAAGAGTTCCTACAGCTCAATGATAAAAATATGAATGACACAATAAAAATGGGCAAAAGACATGATTAGATGTTTTTCCAAAGAGGAAACATAAATACTAAAAATATCACATGAAAAGATGCTCAAAAACACTTGCTATTAGTGAAATGCAAATAAAAACTACAGTGAGATATCATTTCACATAGAGAATGACCTCTGTTTAAAAAAGTGGAAAACTACAAGTGTTGGAGAGAATATGAATAAATAGGAATGCTTATTCACTGTTAGTGGAAGTGTAGAATACTGCAGCTGCTGTGGAAGCCTGGAAATTCCTCAGGAAGTTAAATACAGAGCTGCCATATGATCCAGCAATCCCTCTCATAGGTCTATATTGAGAAAATCTGAAAATATGGATATGAACAGACATTTGGATGCCGATGTTCATAGTAGCAACATTCACAACTGCCAAGAGATGGAAATAACCCATGTGCCCATTAACAATGAATAGCTAAGCAAAATGTCATATATGCATATTATTCAGATGTTGCAATATTATTCAGCTGTAAGAAGAAATGAAGTCATGAAAACATAGATGAACCTTGAAGAAATTTTTTGAGTGAAACAAACCAGGCACAAAAAGACATATAAAGGTAATGATGAGATCAGATGAGATTGGGTGCATTCAGGGTGGTATGGCTGTAGACAGTATGGGGAGAAATGGAAGAGGTGGTTGAGTACATAAGAATGTTTTGTATTTTTGTCTGTTGCTCTACTGTAAACCAAAGCTTCTTTGAAAATTAAATGATAAAAGGAGGGCTGCCTGAGAGTGATGAGGAAAGTGTCATGAAATAGACTGGACACCAGAAATTACACC
>PVKH010028413.1:0-12848 GCA_004027955.1 Chaetophractus vellerosus
TATCTTGTGTTAACTGAGTAACTTGTAACATTGATATAAAAATAATTTTTTAAATTAAAAAATGCAAATACAAGAATCAAAAATGGTAAATTTTTACCAAGTGTAACTAAACACTCTCCCATTTTTTCAAGCAATAATGCCAAGCACTTTTTGTCAAAGAAAACCTTCTCTTCAATATAGTCTTTAAAATATAAGTAGGAACAGAACACCTTTTAAGTTATAACCTTAATACACTTACATACATATTAACGTTCATTTTTGGGAGTCAAATGCAAACCTCTAGAGTCACCTTAGAAATTTTCAGAATCATGACAACAAAAAAATTGGCATCTATCAAATTTTAATTGTAATACTTTGCTAATGCTATGATGTTGGGTGACAAAAGTGATTAAGTAAAAGTATGTATGTTATGATCCAATGTAAATATACATACACATGGATACATGTGCACACTGAAAAAAGACTGAAAAGAGATATATCACCTTTTAACAGTAGTTATTTCAGATGGCTAAAATTACAGTAATTTTAATTATTTTCTTCAAGTGTGTATTTTTCCTTTCAAAAATATGAAGTCTTTGTACAATTTTAAGAGAAAAGAATATACTCAGGTTAAAAATAATCCCTTGAGCAAGGAAAATTATAAACAGGTGCAGGTGTACATGAACTGGAGAGGTTTTTTGGGTTTTCCAGCCTTTTTTATACACTCTCAGGGATATAAGTGAGGAAAAAGGGAAGCTCGCTCTTCATTTACAAAATCATTGTAGTTTAAGAGATGCAATACAATCTATATTATTATTAAAAAATCGCTTAAGAAATGATAATTTACTTTACAAAAGGATTTTTACACAGGATTCTTTTAGATAGCAAAAATGATATGATTCACATTTTAAAAATCTGATTCATGTACAATTTTTCAGAAGCACATATACTGCATAAATTGCAGGACACTTGCAGGTAAATGCTAATATTCCCTTTTTTGGAAAATGCTATCATATTGCATCTGCTAACTGAAGGCTTGGAAAAAGAATATAGATGGGTAGGTAAAGGTCACCCCCTTGCCAAGGCCAAGTGTCCTGTGGCAGCAGTGCTCTTCTGTGGCCGGTCATCTCCTAACAAAGAGATACCTTTCTTCTCCACCCTCAGCTTTAATTCCTTAAACTTTCCCTCTCTGCTATTTGGTAGAGACTAATGCCATGAGACAAGAGAAAAAGACCAAGCAAGCACTATGCCTTTTTGCTAGTACCCACACTTGCACCCTTGCCTCGAGCATTCCTTAAATAACTAACTGCAACAGTTTTACTCTAGACAAGAGATTTGATGTTTTAATACACTAATGCATTAATATAAATTTAATCACAGTGCAGTAATCTATGTCAACATGCGCACTCACGTGCACTTACATTCTTCTCTCCTTCAGTGACACGTGTTTCATAGCAATATGCCAGGAGGATATCAATCAAGCCGTAGTACACTTGACGATGGGCTCTTTTATCCAGCAGGTAAGATTTATTGACAAATTTTCGTAGCTGATATTTCTCTTCTTCAGAAAAAGACACTAGAAGAAAATGTTTTAAAAATTAGATACTTCATTTTGTTTTGTAAAACTCCCAATGTGGAAGGTTTGTCAAAAATAGAACTTTGTAGAAACTGAAATTAAAAGCAATTTTGAGTTAACTCTGGTATATAAATAACCGTTTAACTAGTTTTAACACTGGTTTTATTAAAGTCTCTGCATTTCCTCAAACCCTAATAGGTCTAAAAAAGGAAAAAAATTTCTAAATATGATCTATACCTTGCAAATTTCTATACATCAGTTAGGAGTTAGCTAATTTTTATAAGCAAGCTGAGTATTGCTCTCTACACAACCACTCCCTTACTGATGGACATTTATTTTGCTTCCAGTTTTCCGTCACTGCTAATAATGCTGCAATAAATGTCCTTGTCATATGTTCATGTGTTCTTGGATACTGGAGGTTTTATTTCCATAAAGTAGATTCTCACAAGAGGAGATATACTAGGTCAAAAAGTATGTTTTTTTAGAAGAGGCTTTACTTAAGCCTACAATAGCTCTCCTTTCCAACAGTCATGAACAGAAGCGGCTCCTTTTCCTATGCATACCTCCCAATCCCTCATGGCAAGAAATGCAATTGCGTCTTAAAAATCGTTTCCAGTTTAATGGATGTAAAGTGACTGTGGTAGGCAACATTCTAAGATAAATAAATAAATCTTTATTTTTAAAAAAGTTAAATATGATGGAACACTTGAGACCTCTGCATTTTACTCTGTAAATTTTACCTAAAAAAAAAAAGTAAATAAAAATTTGAAATACATGTTTAAAAAAGTATTTATTTTTTATGTAGCCAAATATGTTCATATTTTCGTCTACAGGTTCTGGATTTATAGCCTTGGTTAAGGTTTCCCCCAGCCCTGGATTGTACATGAAGTTTCTTAGATTTTCTTCAAGATTTATTGTTTCATTTTTTACATTTAATCCATCTGGAATTTATTTTTTCATATGTTTTAAGATTTCTGTTTATTCCAGATGAATAGTTAATTGTACAAAGTCAGCTTATTAAGTAATCCATCTTTTCCACTGTATTGAACCACCACCTTTGTCAAATAGAGCTGTAGCTTTTCTTGTTAAAAATTATTTGAGGGGCCGGCTGTAGACCAGTTTACCTCATGGGAGGCCCTGGGTTCGGACCCCGGGGCCTCTTCGAACGGGCAGACCCCTTCAAGAAGGCAAGCCAACGTGGGAGGGGCACGCCACCGCGGGCAAAGGCAAGCCCCCGCGGGCAAAAAGGCAAGCCCCGGTGAGCAGGGGCGAGCCCCCGCAAGCAGGTGGGCTGCTGCGCCAGTGAGCTGACTCGGCGGGTTGCCCCAGTGTGGGGAGACGAGCAGACACAGAGGAACGCAAAGAAAAATGAACACAGCAAGAACAAGCAGAAGGGGGGGATATATAATAAATAAAAAATAAATCTTTTTAAAAAATTATTTGAAAGTATTTTTACATTTTGTCACTACTGTAAATACAGTATTTTTCCCATTTCTAGTTGATTGAAGAGAGAAAAGCGGTTTCTTTTTAGACAGACTGGGAAAAAAGAGTACTTTACATCTATGTTGGTAAGGCAAGCAAGTGTGAGACTGGCTCCTTCTAAGTCTCCTTTGAAGCGAATGGTAAACAAGCTATCATAACAGAGACTCTCAACATAAAGTCTTCCTATTGCTATAGACAAAAGACCACACAACATGCTTTTTATTCCTTTAAGTATTTTCTTAAGTTAACAAAACATAAGCATTATTAGTTCCTTGTTACTATACATACAAAGTGAAATATGTCTTGTCTTAGAGCAAGATTTACAAAAGAGTAACAGCTAAAACCATAGTGGTACTTAGGTCCTCACTTTTATAAGTAAAACATGGTCTACCTCTTGTCTTAGAGCAATTTTTTAAAAAAATGTAAGCATCCGGATATGTAAAGTTATCTCTAAATAAAAATGTTATCAATCCTTTACCTCCCAAACGAATTCTTAATTTTCCTTTCATGTCTTATCAGAGAACCAGTTTCAAATTTACTTAAAAAATGTAAATGTTAAGCTCAGTAAGAGAATTCAGTTTCCAGTTCTGGTGTTTCCTAGCAAAGTAACATCAAAATGCCTTTCACCTCTTTTTCTCTAGCCTTTAGGACTGCCTATTGTATTTCGGTGTAGAAAGGTTAAGCTGTTAAGACAGAAACCCAAAAATACAGTGGCTTAAATAAGACAGGAGTTTCTTTTTCATGCTGCTCTCCTGAGTGAAGGATCCAAGGCTGCTGGGGCAGGAATGTCCCCCTCAAATGACTTCCATCTCTGGGGCCAGGACAGCTGTTACAGGTTTTTTCCATTTTCCAATCAATGGGTGTGATGGTTAGGCTAATGTGTCAACTTGGCCAGGTAATTGTGTCCAGGTGCTTGGTCCAGCAAGCACTGGGCTAACTGTAATACAAGAACATTTATGGACTTCGGACACCAGTGAGTTTACTGCATGGATGGCTGATTACATCGGCATCAATCAGGGAGATTGCCTTCAGCAATCGATGTTGCTTTTATCCAATCAGTTGAATGCCTTAAAAGGGGAAGTGATTTCAACATTCAGAGAGAATTTCCCAGCTTGTCTTTGGACAGTCAACTTCTCCCGGAAACTCATCAAGGACCTTCACTGGACTTTCATCAGAGCCCCTGGTTTGCAGCCTGCCTGCAGAACCTGGACTTGTGCATCCCCATGGTCACGTGAGAGACTCTTATAAAATCTCATATTATTGACAGATATCTCCTGTTGATTCTGTTTCCCTAGAGGACCCTGACAAATACAATGGGAATAAGAAGAGGATGGCAAGGGCCTTCTTAAAGACTTGACCCAGAAATCATACATTATCACCTTTACTTTCCATCAGCCAGGACTTAGTTGGTCACATCCCCACACCCAGTTGCAAGGAAAGAAAGGAAAAGCAGACTCTAGCTGAGCCATCCTGTGCTCAGCTATGACTCAGGAAGGCCTCTTACTTAAAGAAGGGGGAAAGGGAGAGTAAAAGACAAGTGGCTATCTCTGCTACCTTTTCAGAGACCCAAAATTACTAAACTGCCTTTTTAACATTCCCAAACCACTCTCTTGATAGCAAATTACCCTGGCCCTGCCCAAGGAAAAAGACTGCCTTTCTGCTTATCAAACTTGGCAAAAGCCAGAAGAAAGAATATATGATTACTTACACATGATGGACCCTTTTGACATATAATTTTCCAGACTTACTTCTGTCCTCTCTTATGAGCCTTGAATTTAACACGGCCTCTTTTTGTTTTAAAGCTTCCAGCACTTTTGAAGCCTGTCCTCTGGAAAAAATCTTAAAGACACTTAGTTTAAATTACTAAAAGCAATATTCCCTTTATTCACTAAAATACACTAAGTGCAAAAAAACAGGATTTTGAAATATATGTATATAATTCTTTTTTCACCCATGTGAAAACTCCTGTGTGAAAAAATGAGAAGAAAAAAGAAATGTATTTATACAAATATTATTCATATAAACCACAAAGAGCTCAAAGAATACATTTAATTTGCTGGCCAGCAAGGTAAAGAAATGTGTATTTTTTTAAAATGTAATTATTTAACTTAAATAATGCAGTTGGGTATCAGGTGAAATGCTCTTTAAAGGCAAACATTAAAAATGAAATTAATAAGATAAACTGGGTGTCAACTGTCTCATTAAAGGACTCATCTGAAGATCCCTTAATTTAAATAGAAGCTCTCAGTTCACTTTAAGTGATTCAATTTGAGAAATCTGTTCAAGAACATACTCATTTCATGATAAAAGTATACCCGACAAAATATTTTAAGATCCCCTGTTATTTACAAGAAGGTTTGCCAGAGACTATTCTCTTAGGAATTGCTTTTGAGATGTTTATTAATTTAGCTAATAGGCAAGTGCCAGGTGTTCATGATGATGATCTCTCACAAGACAAAAGGCTTTCTATCCTAGTTGACTAATAAAGATCTCTGCCTCCACGCAATTCTGAGTCACAAAATGAGCATGCCTACAACCATTTAACAAAACCTGAGCTCACCTACAGGTTTATTCCTCCATTCTTAAGCAGTAATACCTGCATATGTATAACAAGTTTTAAAGGGCAATATGGGAACTGTAGGTTCTGATGTTACATTACTCACATGTAAGTGCATCAACATATATTTTTAATGACTGTGTACATAAGAAAAGTGTATTTGAATATACTCTTCTGAATTCTTGGATGCTAGGTGCCCCTAAAACATCTTTTTTATTATTATTTATTATATATCCCCCCCTTTCTGCTTGTTCTTGCTGTGTTCATTTTTGTGTTCTTCTGTGTCTGCTTGTCTCCCCCCACTGCGGCGACTCGCCGAGTCAGCTCACCACACAGCCGCTTGCCCTGCTCGCGGGGGCTTGCCCTGCCCATGGCGGCTTGCCTTCTCGAGGCGGTCTGCCTGCTCGAGGAGGCCCCGGGAACGGAACCCGGGGCCTCCCATGTGGTACACCGGAGCCCTACCAAGTGAGCTACAGCCGGTTCCCTAAAACATCTTAAAACACCATCAGCTTTTTCTGAGTGTTTTTAAGTTGCATTTTGGACTAAGTTCATTAATAACACACAAACATTTAAATTCTGAATCCAAACAAAGAAATTAGGGATGATAAAGAAGAAGAAGAAGAGCAAAAACAACCCAGGAAGTCACTAGAGAAACCAAAAGGCTGAGTTCCCTAAAGCCTTTTTATTAGAGCTGTAAATCATATCACCTAGAGGGCAACTTGGGGAGGTCTGCACACAACCCAGGTCTAACCGAGCAGCGGTGCTGGAAATAACCACAGATGGGGTGCCAACAATACTTGGACGATTGCCACCATGAGCAACATTTGTCAAGCGTTTGTATGACTTAGCTACACTACAAAGCAGCTTTGCTATATAGTTCACAACATTTTGGTTAATTATGCTTCTAAAAATAATCTACAGTGAAACAAAAGCCAGCTAAATGCGCAACTCATTTGGGGAAGAAATGATTGTGTTTGCATTGAAGCATATGGCTCAGGACCACCTCCCAACATTAAAAACCCCAGCAACACCTTGGAGAACTGCAAAGGGGCTCCCGTCAGGAAGGAAACATGTCGGTCAGAAGGCCTCTTTTTCTCCTGAATATTTCCTAGTTTTGTTACTTTTAAATCTTCCCTTCCTCTCTAGATCCCCCTCCCAAACATCCCTGTCTTCTCTGGGTCAATGATTAAATCATTCACTGTCTGGCTCCTCTCAGAGCAATGCAAATGTGTCTGCTACACTGTACACTTACTGGAAACAGATCAAGGGAACCAGAAGAAAATGTGCTGCATTCAAACCTTCAGCCTAAATGAGTAGCCCTGCCATGTTACAACTTTCAAAACTGACACTGACAGTTACCTCTACAAACACTGAAGAGCTCATTGGTGCCAAACAGGATGTCCCTGCTAGGAAGTTCATTGACTATAAATGTTATGTGGTGTCATAACAAGCAATAATGTGCCAAGATTCTTGGGCTGAGATTAACCACTGAAAGACAACATGGGAAATGTGGTAAGTCCATCCTCATGAAACCAGAGCTCAGTGGGAGCACGGCATTTAACACTTCCATTTACAAGCCTTTGGGGAGGAAAATCGGGATCATTACAAAGCAGAAGATGTTAATAAAAGTCTCAGGGCTGCAATGAAAATGACAAGAATCATAACCAAGGCAAAGATAGGGACCACAGTTCATCACCTAAGACTTATCTGGAATTCAAAACAAAGCAGGTTAATATGTTATGATGAAGGATGAATCAAAATCCAGCTGTCACCTGTACTGGGATGTCTGGCTGCCAACATCTGATTGAAGAAGCGTGGAAGATGTAACACCCCAGTGCTATGATTCAGAGAAGTGGGCAGAAAAGGACGGGAAGAATAAAGGTGGACGGGGGAGAGACACAGCAGCAGCATGCTCCCTGCGTAAACAGCGAACTTTAAGGTTTATTTATTTTCTCTCATATTTTATCCTGGTTCAGCACAATTCAATATATTCTTCCAATTCTGTTGGTCTCAAAATATTTGAACAAGAAAAAAAAATACAGAAAAGTATATATGACAGAGAATTTTCACTTAGAAAATTGTAATTTCACAGAGAAGCCATTCAATTCCTGGCTCCCCTACCATGGATTTTTCTCAAAAATGATATCTAACATTTATGATATACAAAAGATTTTGCATATGTTATCTTCTTTAATCCTCATGACAACTCTATGCAGTAAGTGTAATAGGATTTCCACAGCAACCCAGAGAAGTTGCAGGATCATACAACTACTCTGGTGGAGCAAGGAGTTAAATTCCAAGCCCCATATTTAGTTTATATCCTGTACTTAACCATATAAGTGGCATACTTAGAAGAGCTCAAGTTCCCCTACCTTTGATCCCATGCCCTTGCTATTTTGAAAGGTAATTTTTAGAATGAATTACCATGAAGCTTAGTAGGCTATGACTGTTCCTGAAGTATCCGTCTGAATACAGATAAAGGGTCAGGAGGGCCAGTGGTTAAAAGGACAGACTGGCTCAATCTCTACTAAAATTACACACAGGAAACTAACTCAAAGCATTGCTGACACAGAAAACAAAAGTAAGAACAATCTACAATTGATCCAAGTAGAGCAAATCAGTCTTCTCTTGATTTTTAGGGCAACTAGCTCACCCTTGTGGACAAAAAACTCAACAACACAACCACCGATTTCCTTTCATAGCTCCTCATTAAAATGCTGCACAAAAATTAGGGAAACAGATTCAGACCAGTTGATGTCATTGATGATTTAAGTCTGAGCAAATTTTCTATGCAGAGCTACATGGCATAAATAGTTGACTTTCTAAATTGCATTAGCAATAGTGCACTTAGAAATTTGCCCATGTAATATAGCAAGTCTCTGAAAGATTCTTAAACTCAAATCAAATATAAAACCTAGGTTCTAGTGGGAACAATAAATGTATGAAGAGTCATTATAAATGCATTAGAGCCAATACTCTATTTACTAAAAGACTACAGAAGTAATTTTTTGAACAGGTAGGAATAGCCTAAACTCTAACAAAACCTCAATAGCTCAGCCCTTCTTCTCAGTAATTCTGAGAGTGTTTTACTTTAAAACTTTTTGACAATCTCGTCTAGCAAAAGCCAATCCCAAAAATGTCTACTACAATATTTATTTCTTCTATAAATATTTATTGAGTCCCTATTATGTCGCAGGTACTATGTTAGACACTGGAAATATGGCAGGTAAGTTAGACAAAGTCCCTACCTCTAAGATGCTTTCATTCCTGTGGGGAGAAAGAGTGAACCAATCAATGAACAAACGAAAAAATGCTGAAGTGTGATAATTTCTGGGCAGTAAATCAAAATGGTATGATGCAATAGAGAACATTTTGCTATTTTAGATTGAACGGTTAAAGACCACTGCATTAATTTTAAGAGCAGAAAACTGTAAATAACCCAAATGTCCATCATTAGTAAACAGCCCATGTATCTATCTGTCATGATACAAATATCCATAAAGAGTACTCGGGAGCCATTAAAAGATTCAGGTAGATCCATAAATGTTGATATGGAAGATCTATAAAATATACTACAAACAGAAAAAAGCAAAGTAAAGACAGAGTCTATATGAGGCCAAATTTCTTAAATTAAACATTTAGATATGGGCATATGTATCAAAAAATACTCCAAAATTGTTAGCAGTGATTATGTTTAGGAAGAGGAAGTAGGGGTGGGGAGATTCTATATTCCATTTAACCCATTCTTGAGAATGTTTGTCTGTGTGCATGCATGACTGTGTGTATTCCTTTCATTTAAACATTAACATTGTATTTTAATACATAAATAAAAGCCAACCAGTATGACAGAAAACATGCATCTTCTATTCTTGATCTATCTGAAACTGTTAGAATTTTAACTTCCAGATGTAATAATATATCAACCTCCCACTTAGAAAGAGCGGTAATAAAATGACCATCTAAGAAAGGGCTCTTTGCAGATAACATTTATCTTAATGTTAGACATGGCACAGCCATCTCTTGTGGCTCATAAAACTCCTCAGTTCAGCTTTCACGCGTAAAAGTTGGTCCACCTGCTCTCTGTAAGGTACAGAAGAGGATAACTAGTCTTTGCTTCCTCTTTAAACCACTTGTGAAAATTGGGGAGGACAATTCAAATTCATTCAACAAAGGGAGTGAGAACTGGGTCTTTGCCCACTAATACTCAAAAATCCATACCACAGAGGAATGCTCAGGTCTCTCAAGCACATTATTTAGTGACTACAAATGTCCTGGGTGTTAATTTCCCTAAATTTATTACAAAAAAAATTTAAAATCTTTACAAAGGACTTGTATGATTCAAAAGGAAAAAGACTTCAAAAGAGGTTTCCAGGACAAATAAGTCTAATTACTGTGTGGCATTTTCCAGTCAAGAGTGAAGACCCTTTTTCCAAAACTAGCAAACCAAATCATACCTTCAGTTTATGAGGCTGTAATTACAATAGTATACTTAATAAATAGGGCGGGCAGCAAGCAAGCTTGATACACTCAGATTTTAAGATTAAACAAATGAATCTAAATTTGAATTTCTTACCTAATGCAGCAAGCTTGTCTTGCTCCTGACTCTTTCCCAAATTGGCCATCATTTCTGAATATTTATCAGTCCACCAAGGATTATACTTCAAAACCTGTTCAACTGCCTCATCTTCAAAAAAGTCGGCTCTGGGAAAAAAAAGAAAAGAAAAGATTGAATGGGCTTGTTTCATAGGATTAGGTTGGTTTTCATTTTTAAAAAATTGTACCTCAGCTCATCACATTCACACCAGAAATACAGGTTGTTAATTCAAAGTACAATTCAAGAAAAGATCAAGTCCTGTATTTACCTCCTTTGTGGTCCCCAACCACCATAAAACAAAAGGTAAGCAGGTGACTAAAGGAATATTTGAGGATTCTGAGTTCTTTAAATAGAAAGTACATAAAAGACTATCAGTCCTACCCCAGAGCCCCACCGTATATGCATCATTGTTTTAGCATGTGCACTCATAGTTTCTAAGGTACAATCTACTTTACTTAGATATGCTAATCTTAAAAACACCAGGATTTTAAACTATTGAAAAAGAAAAAGGCAACCTATGCAGAGAACAGAAAACTAGTTTTTCTGTACTTTACTTCCTCAGACTTAACTAGAAAAATAACAGTTACATTCAAAATATACCTCTCACTCTCGGAGGACACATTCAGAAATTATGCTATCTTGCATTCCAAGTTGGAAATTGGTATTCTTGGGAAAAGAGTAGCAAAAAAGTTTAACTCATGATGAAAAATTCATTTATAGTAATACCTCACTTAATTAGAAACTCAAGGAATTGATTGTTCTGATAAATTGAGTTTTCTGGCAGATAGTTTTAAGCCCTTAAATGCTTTTCCTTTCAGTTGAGATGTTGAAACTGATAATTTACTGAGTTCTTCACATATGCCTGGCACTGCACTAAGTTTTTTTCAACCATTATTTCATTGAATTCTCATACCATCATCATGGGCAGGGAGAATGGTTAATTTACATTAACCCTCGTTTTACACGGGTAGAAGCTGCAGCTTGGAATATTGTGTATCTTGGCCTGGGTCAGAGAACCAATATGAAGGATTTTGATCCACTTGTCTTACTTCAGAATCCAAGCTCTTAAACAATAGAAATTTTCCATTTTTATTTTTGAGGAAATAAAGTACAATTGGACAAAACTGAATAGCTAATTTCTTGGAATGGAAATTCTCAGTATTATTTTTATCAGTTGCACAAGGTATACGAGACTAGGATGAAGGAGCTGCTTTGTAAATGAATCCTGTTAAGAGCCTATTTTCTTATTAGCTGTCTTTCTCTTTAAAGCGAAGGAAAACTTTTTGACGTTCTACTATAGACTTTCATCCACAAATCAGGGTGTGAATTTTTCTATGAAAAGAGTTTCAAAAATAATAAGAGGAGAAAGATAATGGCTAAAATGCTAAATAAATTATTTATTTAAGAAAAAGTATTGACTTTGTGCCATGTTCTAAGCTCCAAATTAAGCAGTAGAGTTAACGCTGATGACAAGATATAGACCAGGCTGTCCCTCACAGAATTTACAGTCCCCTGGGAGAGTCAAACAATCACAATACAGCATAAGTATTACGATCTAGACAGGACAAGATCCTATGGCAAAATAAAATTGGGACAAGAGGCAGAGTTCCTGGAGAAAATGTTATCTGAGCCAACAGCTGAATGATAATTAGCAGTTAACCAGATTAAAAGAAGGATTGGAGAGAGTAGTCTGGGTTGGAAGAGTAGTGTAGCAAAGACTAGGAAACAAGGAGGCACACTTAAGAAACTGTTTTTTAAAAGTTGAGAGAATCACTGAAAATAGTTTGCAGTGTTGATCATAATCTTAGAAGCCATGTTAAGAATCTGGAAGATATTTATCCCTTAAAACAACTGAATGCTTCCAAGGTTTTAATAGGGGGCTGACATCAGTGTGTTTTAGAAACATTATACTCACTGCAGTTTGGAAAATGGTTTAAAGGGACAAGCCTGAAGGAAAAAAATAACAGTGGCCTAGAAGAGGAGGGTGGCAGTGGCTATGGAGCAAAGTGGGTAGATGTGACATAAATCTAGAAGCAAGAATCCTCAAGAGGTAGAAGTGGAGGGGGCTGGAGGAGTCAAGGCTGAAGCCCAGGCTTCTGGCCTGAATAACTCAGTGGACAACAGTGGCCTTTGTTGAGACAGGAAGACAGGAAGCTAACAGACATGAGTGCAGAGAGAGGGACTTCTGTTTGGAGCAGGGCTTTAAGGACATGTGAATAGAGACCTGTCCAGCAGGCAGCTGGACATACAAGTCTGATGTTCGAGACAGAGACATGGGGTCATGAGCATCTAGACAGTTATTGAGGCCAAGGAAAAGGCCAGATCTCCCAGGGAAAACTGGCATGTTAGAGGAAAGGGCCATCAACAATGGAGTGCCGAGCACATTTAAGGCAAGTGTAGTAAAAGAAGAGCTCAACTGAAAAGATGCTGTTTTTACCCCGGGGGGAGGGGAAAACTGACTTAGTAAAATAGTATTTCTACCACCTCCACTTCCCCCCAAAAACCTTAAAAATACTTAACAATGCAGTCAAACAAGATGAACTCTAGTAAGGGAGTCTGAGGAGGGCTTCCTATGCTAGTCTGGAAGGTAGGGTACAAGGACAAGTAAAAGTTATTTAGGCAAAGTGGTGCAGGGTGAGAAAACAGTTGACAAAAGAATA
>PVKH010028414.1:0-12846 GCA_004027955.1 Chaetophractus vellerosus
TTTGCCCTGCCCATGGCTGCTCTGCCCCGCCCATGGCGGCTTGCCCTCTAAAGGCGGTCTGCCCGCTCAGAGAGGCCCCGGGAACCGAACCCAGGGCCTCCCATGTGGTGAACCGGCGCCCTATCCACTGGGCTACAGCCGACCCCCAATGTCCAATTAATTTTTTTGTTGTTACATATCCCCCCTTTCTGCTTGTTCTTGCTGTGTTCATTTTTTTGTGTTCTTCTGTGTCTGCTCTGTCTCCTCCCGTTGCGGCGACATGCCGAGTCAGCTCACTGAGCATGCGGCTCTGCTCCATTTGTGGGTGGCTTTTTTGCTTAAATTCATGGGCGGCTTTTTGCTTACATTCGCAGGTGGCTTTGCCCTGCCTGTGGCGACTTTGCCCTGCCCGTGGCAGCTCTGCCCCACCCATGGCGGCTTGCCGTTCTCAAGGCGGTCTGCCCACCCGGAGAGGTCTCCGGGAACCGAACCCAGGGCCTCCCATGTGGTGAACTGGCACCCTATCCACTGGGCTACAGCCGGCCCCCGCCAATTAATTTTTGAGAAGTTGCCAAATCCACTCAATAGGGACAGAATAGTCTCTTCAACTGTGGTGCTGGGAGAACTGGATATCTATATCCAAAAGAATGAATAAGAGCCCCTATCTCACACCTTATACAAAAATTAGCTTAAAATGGATCAAAGACCTAAATATAAGAGCCAGCACCACAAAACTCCTGGAAAAATATAGGGAAACATCTTCAAGATGTTGTGGTAGGCAATGGTATTAAAAACTTGACTCCCAACACATGAGCAATTAAAGAAAAATTAGATAAATTAAAAACTTTTTTGCATCAAAGGAGTTTGTAAAGAAAGTGAAAAGACATCTGTTCAGTGAGAGAAAATATTTAGAAACCACATATACAATAAGAGTTTACTATTCAGTATATATGAAGAAATTCTATCACTCAACAACACATAAAACAACAACCCAATAAAAAAATGGGCAAAGTATGGGATGTGGTAAGACCATTGTTAAGTATATACCCAGAAGTACTGAAAGCTGTGACAAGAATAGACATCTGTTATAGATTGATATAATTATGAATTCCAAAAATCCATATTGAATCATGCTTGTAAACTGATCTGTTCATCTGGGCATGATTGGGTTATGATTAGGGTGTTGACTGGGGCACGTCAGTAGGGCATTGAGCCCTGCCCCTTGATGTGTGTGGTCTCAAGTATAAAAGGCAAGGCAAAAGACAGAGGGAGCAGATTTGAAAAGCAGATTTTTGAGAAGCAGTTCTGATGTTGGAGACAATGCCCCAGGAGGAGAGAAGTGAGTCGTTCACCTGATAGTCTACAGCTGACCTTGTGGAGCAAGCGGAGGAGCTAAGCCCAGGGAGAAATGCAGCCCTGGGAAGAGAGGAACCCAGGAAGCCTGAACCCTGGCAAACATCAGCAGCTGTCTTGCTCCAACATGTGACAATGTACTTTGGTGCGGGAAGAAATGTATGCTTTGTGGCCTGGTAACAGTAAGCTTCTACCCTAAATAAATACCCTTTATAAAAACCAAACAATTATTGGTATATTGCAAAGGCACCCCTTTGACTGACTAATACAACATCTGTACACTGATGTTCATAGCAGAATTATTCATGATAACCAAAAGTTGGAAACAACTCAGGTGTCCATCAACTAATGAGTGGATAAACAAATTGTGGAGTATACACATGATAGGAATATGATTCAGCGGTAAGAAGAAATGAAGTCATGAAACATATGACAACAGGAATGAACCTGGAGGACATCATGTTGAGTAAAGCAGGTCAGATACAAAAAGAAAAATACTGTATGATTGCCCTATTATGAACTAACTATATTATGTGAAATATATATTATGTGAAATATGAATATGAGTAGAATTGTATATATAAAACCATTTTTCTTTGAAGCTGAACAAATGTAAGTTAATACTACACAATGTTAATTTCAGACCCCCCCAAAATTATGCTAAGTAAAGAAGACCAGATACAGAGTACTACATATTGTATGATTCCATTTATGTAAAATGTAAATATAAATCAATTCTTAAAGATGAAGGATTAGATATTATATAGGTCTGAGGAAGGATGCTAAGGGCTTTGGAGTCTTTCTTTTTGGAGTAATGAAATTGTTCTAGAATTTTTAAGATGATGAATGTACAACATTGTGATTATAGTAAAAGTCACTGATTATATACTTTGGACAGAATAGCCATAAACAACAGCTATGTACAGTAGGAGAAGCATAGAGAGGTTGGGAGGAGAGGAATTTTCTTGTTTGTTTCTTTGTTTTTTTGTTAATCATTATTAATAATGAAATAATGAAAATGCTCTATTAATGATTGAAGTGATGAATGCACAACTATGTGATCACAGCAAATTCCATTGATTGTACACCTTGGAGGAACTGTATGCTTTATTATTATGTATCAGTAAAATTGATTTTTTTAAAAATGGGCAAAAGACTTGAAGAAACATTTTTCCAAAGAGAAAATACAAATGGTCAAAGATCACATGGAAAATTGTTCAACATCACTAACTGTTAGTGAAATGTAAATCAAAACCACAATAAGATATCCTTTCACACCTACTAGCCTGGCCACTATTAAAAAACAAACCAAAACAAAACAGAAAACTACAAGTGTTGGAGAGGATGTGGAAAAAATAGGATCACTCATTCACTGCTGGTGGGAATGCAAAATGGGGCAGCTGCTGTGGAAGACAGTTTGGATTTAGCAGTCCCTCAGGATAAGCTAAGTATGGAATTGCCATATGATCCGGCAATCCTGCTACTAGGTATAGACCCAGAAGAACTGAAAGCAGGGATGCTAACAGATACATGCACACTGATGTTCATAGCCACATTATTCACTATTGCCAAAAGATGGGAGGAACCTATGTGTCCATCAACAGATGTATGGATAAACAAAATATGGTGTACACATATGATGAAATATTATTCAGCTGTAAGAATATATGAAGTATTGAAGCAAGCAAAACATGGATGAACCTTGGGAAACTTATGTTGAGTGAAATAAGCCAGACACAAAAGGAAAATGATTGTATGATCTCACCAATATGCACCAATTATAATAAGCAAACTCATAGAATTATAATCTAGAAGATAGGTTACCAGGAGATAGAATGTTGGGAGAGAAGGGGGAGCTGATGCTTAATCTGTGCAGAATTTATAATTAGGTTGATTTTAGTTGTTTGGAAATGGACAAAAGTGGATGGCTGCACATTATTGTGAGCTTATTTAACAATGCCGATGTACATGAATGTGGATGGAAAGGAAACTTTTGGGTCATTTATGTTACTAGAAGCAAAGCTGGAGGATAAAACACAGGATTGTATAACACTGTGAACCCTGTTGTGGATGAAGATCGCTGTTAATAGTACAAATATAAGAATGTTCTCTCATGAACTATAAAAAATGTATGTCACTATTACAAGGTGTTAATAATATGGTGGTATATGGGGAAAACTACACCTAATGCAAACTATGGACTATAGTTAACATTAAAGATTTAATAGTCATTCATCAATTGTATCAAAGGTACCACACCATTGCTAAGTGTCAACAATAGCAAGGTATTTTGGAATGTTGCATTTTTTATTCTTAGGAAAATGTTACAAGTCACAGAATCTACTAAATTTCCTTGTCAGTTACATTGTTTTACTCTCAGGAGTCTCTGAAAGTGCGTGAAATCAGCTGCAGGTCAATGCTTTATCCTCAGGGGAAAAAAAAGAAGCACTTTACAAGAGAAACAAAGCAAATATATAAAGTATGTGCCACCCGTCAATTAACATAGCCCTGGTAAGAAGGTAAAGATGGCACAAGGTCAGGTGTCTCAAGAGACAGGGCCTTTTGAACATCTTGAAGCTACATATTTTATGGGATATAAATGTGCCCTTTTTGCCATAGACATGTTTTCTGGGTAGATGGAGGTTTTTTCTTGTCACAAAGCTATTGCCTTCACAGTAGCTAAAAAAATTTAAACTTCCCCTTTTGGGGAAGTCCTTCTACATTCTCAAATAAGATGTCTAAAAGCTCTGGAATATATAAACCTTGCCTAATAAAATAAAAATTGCTAATGAGCTAAGTCTTTGATTTTAAAGCTCTCACCTATGAACCTTATTCCTGTAATAATGAAACTAATCCTACATATATTTAATGCCTGAGTTACCTCCTGTAAACCTCCTTGTTGCTGAAGTGTGACCTCTCTCTAAGCTAAAGTCTGCAAGTAAACTTACTATGTACCTCACTTCAAAAATGGGACATGACTCCAAGGGATGAGAACCCTGGCCCCAAGGGATTATTCCAAACAAAAATCAGCCATGTATTCAGACAAAGACCTTGATCAAAAGGGGAAATATTAAATAAAATATAGGTTTTATGGCTAACAGATTTTAAAGAGTATCAGGAGGTCTCATCCAGATTTTACAAACTGTCAGAGTAAACAAAGACTCAAGCAAAGGCCTGAGGGCCGTAAGTACATATGGGCACCACATGCCGACATGAAATCAACATCCCTTCAAAGGCTCTATCTGGGATTATATGAAAAGGTATTTCCCCCAATATAACCTAGTTATATTCACTTATAAATTCCCTAATCATGATTCTTCTACTTCTTTTATTTGAAACTATAATTTTCAATTTACTTGTAAAGTTAATCTCTCAGAGACTTAAAGCCTTTGGATTGTTTATACTCTTGAGCCCTGAAGCCCTGCAGATATGCACTCACCTCTATCTCTCCATTTCTTTGCGCCTGCCATGGACAATTACCAAAACAATGAGGATGTACCAGCCCCATTCAGAAAGCTAAGACTGTCTTCAACTGCAAGCAAAACTATCCCATTCCTCTGCCCCATAATATGTGTGGTCCCTTCTCAGCCTGAAGCAGTCAGAGTGGGTGTTATCTCAAATCCATCAAGCCTGAGGAATTAACAAAAACAAAGGCAGAGTGCAACTACTATTAAGGCAGGTTAATTATTGTTGTAGTTATTTTCTTGTGTTAATTCAGTAATTTGTAACATTGATATAAAAATGTAAAAATAAACTATAATGCATTGCTAACAAAAAAACTTCATGTTTGAGAAACAGAAAGGTAGGTGTATTAGTCAAAGGGGTGCTGATGCAAAGTACAAGAACTCTCTTGGTTTTTTATAAAGGGTATTTGTTTGAGGTAGAAGCTTACAGTCATAAGGCCCTAAAGAGTCCACCTCAACGTAGCATAAGAAGTACTTTCTCACTCAGAATCTGTTGCCACGTCTTGGAGCAAGATGGCTGCCAACATCTGCAAGGGCTCAGGCTTCCTTTTCCTCTTAAGGTTCTATAGATCCAGCTTCTTCCAATATCAGCTGTAGGCTGAGATAAGTCTCATCTCTCTCCCAGGGCTCATTTCTCTCTGGGCTCAGGGGGCAATGATTCTCAAGCATAAGAACCAAAAGAGAGAGTTGTAAAGAAAATAAAGATTGATGGAGACAAGCTCACACAGAGAAATATATGCTATGATAACTTGGGGTTAGGTGGGAAAAGAGGTAATTTGAGGTGAGGAGGTCCAAAACCCGAGAGGCCACAGCATTAGATGTGTAATTTCTAGTATATAGATAACTTGCTTAAATATAAGGACAGATGCAGCTGTGGGCAAAGAAAAGAAAACTCTGACGTTGTACTCAAGTATTCAGTCAGTGAGAAAGAATTACTGGGTGGTGAGATTGCAGCAGCATGATTGTAATTATGGCGTACCAGGATGGCATGATTTTAAGCAGAATTGGCCTTTTAAAAGGTAAAAAGTGATGGAAATGGCAACATTTGGTTAAGGGCTATAAAAGAGGTCTTATAGTTTATCTCCCGGCACAGTGATGTGTGCAGTGTGAGAGACTAGCCCATTTTTTAAATGCTTTTTGGCATTATGGCCAAGTGTAGCTAGGAGAGGAGGCAACTGAGGGAAATTAAGGCTGATCACAAGCCTGACATTCCAAGTATACAAGTGAAGTCTTGGTAGGAAGAGGAGAGTTGGAAGAGTGGGTCTGGTCAGTGAATGTGAAAAGCAGAGTAAAGAATGAGAGTGATGAAACACATGCTTAAGGACTCATGGAAATTTATCTTAAAGATTGGGTATTCTTTTTGGAAACATGAGAAAATGTAGCAGCTTGTGAATGCCTATTCCTTCTTGCTACATCTTCCTTGAATACTTCTTCAACACAGCACTGTTTTCTCATATTTGGGAATTTATTTCCCTCTTAATATCAGTTCCATATTTAATATCTGATTTCATCTGAATTTAAAATTATCAAAATTCCCTCCCTATGTTTATTGTATGTGCTTTAGCATGAAAAACTGCTTGGATTCCTGTTATCATCTCCAAATATCTATCTCTCAGTCATTCTTTGTGAGTGGCTATTTGGAAAATTATGGTTAAAAGAATAATGTTCTCTTATCCCAATTGAAGAATATGTTTTCCCCCATGTATTACGATATATAAACTTCATCATCTGAGTTTACAGTTATGGCTTTGCGACTCAACTATTTATCATTACAGTAATACCTTACATATGTAAGTTGCTTGGTAAATGTTAGTGCACTAAAATACAGTAAATATTAATAATGTTTTTATTTGTACTGTATTTCATTGTATTGTGCTATAAGAATGTACTTTTGTCTCTACTTATGTTTTAGTACAGTGTAAAATATACAAAGGTAACTAAATAAGTACTGTATATGTCACTGTGATAAGAGAATTTCTCAAATATTTATCAGTTTGTTTCTCTGAATGTATTTACTTATTTATGCACATTTGTTTTAGCACCAAACATTAAGGGTAATAGTCCTTAATGTCAGTGAGGACATGATAGATTACTCTGTCTTATATGTATTGGTTTAGCCCTTGAAGCATGCTCTGAGCAAAAATTTGGCTTCTAGTTTCTTAGCTGAACTTATCTTTGAAACTAGAAGCTGTCATATGATATGAAGAAATATAGGACAGTAAGCCTGGGAATTCTTTTTATTTTTTATTTCTTCAGAAAATGCCTTGGGATTTTTTGTTTCAACTTTCAACTTGGAGAGCCCTGGGGAAGAGTTGAAAAGAGACTTCATGTAAGTCAATTCCCATCTTTTTCATTATTTTACTCCATTGTCAACTATTTCTTCCTTTAGGGATATTATTCTCACAAATTTTTCTTTTGAGTTATAGTTAAAAGACCAGTGTTTCTATATTAAGGATCTTATAGGAATTTCATACATGCCCAGAGAAGTTTTCAAAATTTTACCGTTTTCTTTTTTTAAATATTCTACCAAATGTAACAGATTATATGTGTATTGATATTTATGTACTAAATGCTTATATGAGCATTTTCTTATTTTAGTTGTAACTAACAGAATTTCAATTCAAATTAGTTTAAACAAAACTGGAAATTTATTGGCTCAAAAATGTCATCAAACTCGGATCCAGACCATCTTACAGATAAAAATATAGAACAGCCTTATGAATGGCTAGGTACTAGAGTTTGGCAATTATCAAGAGTGTGTATCAATCTCTAATCTCTTGATCATTTATTCTTGTCAGATTCTCTCTCTAGAGACTGGGTTTTCCATATGTTAGGAAGCATAGTCAATGACAGTTTCTGGCTTTTACAACTTAAAGCTTCAGTTTCCAGGACTGAACTTTTTCTTGGTTTAGGTCCAAAATTCCCAGGAAAGAGTTTTGATTAGCCTAGTCAGTTCAGATGCCCATGTGTAGGCCAAATTAGTGGTGACTAGAGTCTAGGTCAAGTGTTATAAAGGGGAAGGTTCTTTTTCAATCCTATGAATTTGAGGGGAGCGTGGGGAGGTGGTTACTGGAAGGTATTGGGTAGACCACACATAGTTGTCTGAAAGAATACTTTATACACATTCATCATCTTTTACTTTCTATTACTTTAGGTATTATCACTTTTTTTTTCACAGATGAGGAAACTGAGGATCATAACTCTTAAGTTAGATGTCCAAAGACATATTGCTGATAAGTAACTGAGGTTTCATTCAGGTATCTGCCTCTAAAGCCCATCCTCTCATCTGCTGTGAAATATGCATGTCTAAAATTTGATAATACCTCATTACAAATCCAGCAATGCACTACTCTATTAGCTCAGGTCCTTAATAAAAAACACTGAACCTAAGGCAAGGTTAAAAGTGCACATACCTCAATTGGAAAGTACAAAACCAAATAGCAAGTAAAAAGAGAGCTTAGGTAAGAAGCAATGTAAAACATTGTGTGACTTTCTAGGCTAATGCTTCTTAATGAGCTGCAGTGACCAAGCAGGCCACAAGCCAACACATTTACCTGGCTTGCAGAAATTCTCAGGACAAACTGTAAGGAGTGATGGTATTTTGGAGTAGTCCATGGAAGAGCACTGTCTTAGATTATTACCTTGGGCAGCAATAACAAAGTACCACAAACTGGATGGCTTGGAACAATAAACATTCTTTGTCTCATAGCCTGAAAGCTAAAAGTTCAAAATCAGTGTGTCAGCAGAACCATGCTTCCTTAGAAGTCTGTGGGAAGAATCTGTCCCATGCCTCTTTCCTGGCTCTGGAGGTGGCTTGTTGGCAATCCATGAGATTCTCTGCCCCAGTTGTAACATGGTGTTTCCTCCTTGGTCATTCTGTCATTGTCCAAATTTCCTCTTTTTGGATTAAGGGCCCATCCTACTTCAGTATAACCTCATTTTAACTCGTTTAATTACAACTTTAATAGCTCTATTTCCAAATAACATCACAGTCTGAGGTGGTTTGAGGTAGAACTTTAACATATCTTTTTAGGGGACAAAATCTAATCCATAACAGGAAGGAAGGGGTATTTCTCTGCCCAGTTTCTTTGGTCTCCTATTTATAATTTGTAATAGTTTATGTCATGGAAAAGTAACTTCACCTCACATGTAATTTGCTTCATATGGCCATTAAAGTGACTGGTCAGGATTTCATATACCATGTTTGGTATGGTATTTCATCAAAATCAGGAAATATAAGAAGAGCCAGAACAAAACAAAATAAAACAAAAAACAAAACATAGTGTAAGTGGTTGGCTTTGCTACTCTGCCTCAGAACAAATGACTGATATCTAGGCCATGGTTGTGGCAGCATGGTCCAGGAGGTGGATGATGCCTTCAGAAATGAGGCAGTGGAGGGAAACTGAAGAGGCAACTAAGATTTGTCTGATACAGTTCACTCTTTGCACTGTATTCCCATTATATGTAGATTCTATTTTACAATACTGAACCTCTAAATTTTTATAAAGATAAAGATTTCCTCATTCCTTCCTTCAGAGGAGAAGTACACCATTCTTTAAATTAGAGGCCAGTTATAATCTCCTGGAAAGACTTTAGCAAAAGAGTTAGTTAAATGTATCAGTTTCCAAGGGTTGCTGTAAGTGCCACGGACTGCGTGGCTTAAAACAACAGAAATGTACTGTCTCTTGGTTCTACAGGCTAGATGTATGAAATCAAGATATCACAGGACCATGTTCCCTATGCAAACTGTGGAGCTGAATCTTTCTTGCTCTTTCTAGCTTCTGATGTTCTCCAGCAATCCTTGGCATTCCTGGCTTATAGATGCATCCCTGCAAACTCTGCCTCTGTCTCTTCATGGCTGCATTTCTTGTCTACATCATCACTTATCTTACTCTTCTGCATCTGCTATCCTTGTGTCCAAATTTACTCATTTTAAAAGGGCACAAGTCATATTGGATTAGGACCCATCCTAATCCAGTTTTATCTCATCTTAACTAAACATATCTTCAAAGACCCTATTTCCAAATAAGGTCACATTCACAGGATCAGGAGCTAAGACATGAGCACATCTTTTTGGTGGACAAAATTCAACACATAACAACCGGACACATTCTCTACTGCTTTACATGGTCTTGAGGTCATAATTAATATATATTATCTCTCTTCTCTACCAAATCTAGTTTCCCCTCATTCTCTGCCAATATTTCAGATACTCTGGGTTCTATCGCCCAACTTTCATTCTTAAGGTTTAGAAACCCTGATTACCTTGCCTTGGTTGTGTTGTGGTTGTTGTTATTGCTTGTTGGTGGTCCTTACTAAACATGGAAATACAAGTGCACCAATGAGTCTGCTGAGTTCTACATGTCTCCCCTCATGTAGAAACAACCTTGGTTCCTTTCGTAATCAGGATCTTTTACCCAAATTAGTGATGTAACACCTTTCTTCACTTCTTTTTCCACAACATGAGTAGCTCAAAGTGGCCAGATATTAATAAAAACTTCCAGTTCAGTAGACTTTTATTAAGTCTCCCTGGAGAAAGTTTTATCTTCCTTAGAACCAAGAATTATTTCTTAGCAGAGCTCAATGCTGTAGAAAAGGGAAGCAAAGTTCCCACAAATGAGTAAACAATGTGATGATGTGTGTTGTATATGCCAGTGAAAGGGGCTATTCTATATCACAATTACTGGTTTCCAGGCCAAAGCATTATAACATCAGGAGACATAGTGACATGTATCAGTCATTGCTTCAATGCCTATACTTCAACCTGAAGGCCAGTACCAAAACACAGCACATTTCCCCCTTTTTGGCACCGTGGCTGAATCTTCAACAGACAATTCCATGATTCTATCACATCACAGTTTCTGAGTTCTGGATAACATGGTAAAACTAATAAATTCCTTGTTTTGAGCATATTCTCAAACCTTTTTGCTGTACTATAGGTCTCTTGGGCTGAGGGGATGTATATGGTAGCATGTATGTGGTGGTTATGGCTTTTGGTAAGCCTTGGGATGAAGATGCCCCTAAAATCACTGTAAGCAAGGAAGGGAATTCCACAGCTGGAGATTGTATTGGTTTCTGTAAGAATGAGTTGCTGTCCTCTTCCCCCTTTGGTGATGAGATTTAGAAATTATCATCTTGAATCAGGTGGCTGCTTGTTCACTCAAGAAACAGTGCTTTCTTAAGTCTACAGTGTTGGTGTCTGCTACTCTCAGGTAGGGTGCTCAGCAGTGGCCTAAACCATATCAGTCTTAGTGAAGGAACATCAGGAAAACATGCAGAACTTGGGCCCATGCATAACTCCCCCTCCTGCCATCAAAGAAAATCTCTTTATGAGACCTTTCCACAAGCACTGGTGAGATTAGAGAAGCAAGTTTCCCCTTGCCTGGTTTTTCAGTGCCCAGTCTGAAATGTGTGCTCTTTGGATGTCCATAACATGAAAATAAATGATCCTCAGATGTTAAGCCTCCTCCCATAGATCCAGTCAGATACCTCGTTCTCAGAATTCTTTGTTTCTCGCTTCTTCCAGTTTTAACTCTTCCAGGATTCTGCATAATCAGTAAAGCCATTCACCACTACCCAGGAATAGGTCTACATGACAACTCAGGCACATCTCTTCCTAAATGAAGTGGGTGGCTGTAGCCACATTTCTCAGAGCTCTGTATGCTTGAAGGATTGCCTTTTAACACCATCCTTCAGGGACAATCCTGGATGGGAATATAATGAGACAGCTATCCACTTCTGGCTAGAACCAATGCATTATGCCAACTCACCTGTGAATCTGACCATAACCATTCCTACTTTTTTCATAGGTCAGAGGGAATACTCCATAGGTGGATGCAGTGATACTGCAGTGGGCCCGCAGTTTAGGCCACCCTTTTGATATGGTTTGCTTTTGGTTTTCAGAAATAGTATTTCCAGCAAAAAAAAAAAAAAAATGATTTGCTATTTAAACTTCCACACCATTTATTCAAGAGGATCCATTAACAACCAGCTCATTAAGTACACTTGAGGTCACATAGACTTTTGGTGTTCCAGGGTCAGGAACTGACACTCAACCAGGGTCCAATAGCCCACCAAGGGTTCTTTAATCAACAGGGGAATATTTTCTGGCCACAGGTTGTTTAGTCCTGCTTCAGAACTCCAGGATTCTTTCATTAGAGTTTGCCAATATTTCTTATTTATCATAGGTACCTCTAGCACCATAGTATGTACTGGTATATTAGTTGGCCAAAGGGGTGCTGATGCAAAGTACCAGAAATCTGTTGGCTTTATAAAGGGTATCTATTTGGGGTAGAATCTTATAGTCACAAGGCCGTAAAGCATAAGTTATTTCCCTCACCAAAGTCTGTTATCACCTGTTGGAGCAAGATGGCTGCCACTGTCTGCCAGGGTTGAGGCTTCCTCTTCCTCCTCAGGCTCCATAGTCCCAGCTACTTCCCATCTCAGCTGTAGTTTGGAGGGCTTGTCTCTCTCCCTGAAGCTCATTTCTTCCCAGACTGAGCTGCAGCTGTAGGCTATCAAGCTCTTCTCTCTTCCCAGGGCCTCTGCAATCTATATTGCTGTCTTTCTTCCTCCGCGTTCTTCTTCTCTGTGTGAGTGTCCGCCCAGCACCACCCACTAAATGTCTGTTTTGGTCAGCCACAGGTGTGCCATTTGAAATATACCAAAGATTGGTCAGTCTTCATAAAGGGTATTTATTTGGGGTAGAAGCTTACAGTTACCAGGCCACAAAGCATAAATTTCTTCCCATACCAAAGTCCACGTGTTGGAGCAAGATGGCTGCCGACGTCTCCAGGGTTCAGGCTTCTGGATTCCTTTGTTCCCGGGGCTGCGTTTCTCTCTGGGCTTAGTTTCTGTTTCCTTCACGAGTTCAGCTGTAGACCATGAGGCTTTCTATGCATTGCGTCTGTCCACAAGGCAGCTGTAGACCATTGGGCAAATGGCTCACTCCAACATCAGAAATGCTTCTCAAATCCGCTTCTCTAAATCTCCGCAACTCAGATCTGCTGCCTAGCCTTTATACTTGAGACCACACCCACCAAGGGGCGGG
>PVKH010028415.1:0-12848 GCA_004027955.1 Chaetophractus vellerosus
TACTATTGTGTTCATGGTTTGTGACTCCACTTTTTACTTCCTATATAACCTGAAAAGCAAAAGCATAAAATGTAATGATAAATTAGTGGTTTTGGATTCATAATGTGTAAGTATACAATTTTTGACAAGAGCTGCATAAAGGTAGGGATGGAAGAGTATAGTTACATAGTTTATATATGCTATTGAAGGCAAGTTAGTATCAAATAAATGAGATTTTTATAGATGTACAATGTTAAGCTTAAAGCCCCATGCTGACCACAAGCAAAATATCAGTATATAGGCAAACTCAAAGAGACAGAAAGTGGAGTGCAGGATTGATTACAGGCTGGCGGTTATGTTGGACTTCTCTATATTATTTTTGCATTTGTCCTGTAAGTTTGAAATTATTTCAAAATAAAGAGTTAAAAAAGTGGTGAGACAAGCTAGATTGTGAAGTTGGGTAGAATTCAGATAAAAAAAATCACTGTGCTGGATTTTCTGGGTAACTGTGTTAAATGAACAGTTCAGGAAGTATAAATGCCCAGGATTTGTTTGAAGGGACCACTTTGCTTTAGAGGAGTGAAACAGACTTCTTGCTCTAATGCTTTTATGCATAGTTGTAGCTAGACTTCCCTGCCAAAGTGCGTGAAGGACATAATAGGAAGTCGTGATTAGTCAGCTTTTTAAAATGAATTTACTAGATATATCTACAAATTGACTCAATTTGTAGGTTTTACTTAGTACATACTTATTCCTATAAACTCGGAACAGAAAATGTTCACTGTAATTGGAACAATCTTCCTCTTTGGCTCAGGATACATTTTTGCAATGAATGTAACTAGAGGATTCCCATCTAGGCACACAAATCAATCCCGCAGCCAAAGAGATGAGTTGGAAGCTGATTGTCCTCACGTAAGTTCCTGCTTCTACATTCCATATATCACGATGTAGTTCCAATACGGTCCAAATCCTCCAGAGGTATGTGAAAGGTTATAAATTTCAAAATCTTCCTATCCCCTTTTCACTGTGCACCATTCTTTGTTTATAAGAATATATTTTTTTACAAATTCCATTAGGGTTTAAATCCTAGGGTAAACGATATTTTTCTACCTGAGCAGTGCTTATTAATCTTTGGAGACCTGTGACACCTTTAAGAGTCTAATGAAAATTATGTGAAATTCACTCAAGAAAAATGGTGACTTACAAATATTCACAAATGGTAGCATTGCATATTAGGAATGTAAGAGTCTTCTAGAAGCCCTGCGTCATGAACTTCAGATCTGTATTTTCACTGTTTGCCTTTTTATCCCCTTAGAGAAAAGAAAATATGTTCTATATGATTTAGAGCAAGAACTTTTCTTGGTTTAAAAATAGCACCTCTAATTTTAGTTATTGAGATTGGTTAGCATGTAAATGTTGGAAGCTAGAAGCAATGGGAAAAATAATTCAATGAAAACAAAAGTAAACCTATAAAAGCCCTCTCCTGATTTTCAGAAAAGTCCATTTTTTAAAATGAAGTCTTAAAAAAATCTCAACATAATATTTTTATTGAAAAGAAATCTTTATTGATTTATTAGCTCTTATTGTTGAGCGAGAAATTATGTTATGTATTATTAGGGAAATTTCAAAGTATTTAAGCATGGGAATACATTGTTACCAAAGAAAGTTATCTTTCAATTTATTTTTCTGTAAAATAATATGAACATTTAGAAGTATGAGACAGTGTTCATTTTGTGTAAGTCCACCAACCATCTCCACTAGAATAGGACTACCCACAGTCTTAAGAATGATGGTTCCAAAAACAATGAGAACAATTTAGGTCATTTAAAGTCATTTAAGTAGATTTATAGTTTTGTCTGATTTTAAAAATAATAAATTTATAAAAATTTTAGAAAATACAGAGAGGTATAAGGAAGACAGGGATCTGTATATAATTTGGAGATAGAACAAATATGCAAAATAACTTGACGTGTTGTTTTGAACCTGATTTTTCCGGCCCCTTAAATGTCTTTAATAAATATCTAAAACTTACAAATGTAGTAAATACTCTTTAGTGCCAGTGGAAGAAAATACAAAGAGGTTTGGAGAAAAAGCTAATAAAACTTCTGCCATTTTAGCTCCACTTCCATCCCCTTAGCAGTCTAGTGTGTGTACTTGCACAGCTTCCTTGGGACTGATACTCATGTATGAACAATTATATACACATAGACTGATGTTTTTGTAATTGCTCATCATACAAAAATTTATTTATAGCACACATTTTTACCTGCTACTTGTTTATCGTAAGAATTTCTCCAATTTAAGATTTCACTAATTTTTTTTAAAGATTTATTTTTATTTATTATACATCCCCCCACCCCACCCCCCCTTTTTGCTTGTTCTTGCCGTGTTCATTTTTCTCTGTGTTCCTCTGTGTCTGCTTGTCTCCCCCTGCTGGGGCGACCTGCTGAGTCAGCTCACTGGCGCGGCCCACCTGCTTGTGGGGGCTCGCCCTTGCTCGTGGGGGTTTGCCTTTGCCTGCGGGGGCTTGCCTTTTTGCCTGCCTGCGTTGGCTTGCCTTCTCGAGGCAGTCCGCCCATTTGAGGAAGCCCAGGGACCGAACCTGGGGCCTCCCATGTGGTAAACTGGCACCCTACCAACTGGGCTATATAGCCGGCCCCAAGATTTCACTATTTTTTGATACTGTGTACTTGTATATTTAGTCAACCTAGTCTATAAGGAAGATTCCAGATGTGGGCCTCTAAAAAAGTGCTGTGATCAGATATATCCTTAAGAAAGTATTTATTTCTAGGAGGTGGGTTTCTGGATGAAATATTGTATGGCTTTTTTTGGTTCATCATAGTAGATATTGCAGATTATTTCCCATTTTTAAAAGTTTTCACAGGATCATGATTTAAGTACAAAGGTATCTCCCCAGTCCCAAAGGCTTGAATATGTTAATAGTTCATGAAAATATTACATGGAAAAGATGTGCCATGACAGAGAGGTTAGACATTTCTTTTTTGTGTTGGTGAGTTGGTTGGTTACTTCTGGAAATTGTTTCTTTAATATTGTTGATCATTTTTTCTAATTGTGTATTTTTTGTTGATCCTCTTCTTTAAGCCAAATTATAGGTTATTTTAGATATGTGAAGGATTTTTCTTTATATTTACCTCACTTTGCTTTATTTTTTGTCGTTGTGTTTACTACCTATATGTTTCATCCACTACATTTCAATTTCTATATCAACAATTTGTAATTTGAACTAAAAATCCTAAATAAATATATATTATTTCCTATTTCCTGAGTAGAACGATCTTTGAATCTTTTAATTCTATCTTCCTGCTCCCTCTTATGTGTCATTGTTGCTAAAGCATTTTAAATCTATCTTATTTTAATGGCACCCCATATTAGTCATTGTTTTTTATTGCTATAGCAACCAATGCTACTTATATTTACCAATTTGTTCGTAAACTTCTTTATGCTCCTTCTTTTTGGGTTCGAGATAATTCTAGCTGAAATTCATCTTTTAGAAATCTATTTTTATATAATCTCTAAGATTTTCCCATCTTCCTTTTAGTTTTACCCTCACTCCATATAGCTATTTTAAGTAAATATAGAATTCTAGCTGAAAGATATTGTTCCTGAGCACTTTGAAGATGACCAAAATTACAGAACAGAAGGAAAGTATTACAAATATTAACAATTTTAAAATAATACTAACTGAGATACTTTAGTAGAAGGGTATGGAAACTTTAATCATTTCCTAATTATTAGTGTTAGGGAGTCTGATGATATTGGCTAATGACAGAGGAAAGAAAGCATTCAATATGTTATTCAAAATCCTGGAGGACTTCCATTTTCATGATGGTTTAATACAGGACTCAGACCAACTCTTGCAATAGAATCAATTAGAATAGCTAGAAAAATGTATAGACTGCATTGGCTTGAAATTATTGCTAGCTAATAGATAATAAAGAAGGACGAAGGTGGGATCTAGGAGAGGAGATAGGTTTAGGGATTACACTAATCCCGAGCAAGAAATATAAAATATAAATACATATGCAGACTTTGAGTGCTAGTTCAGTTTGAAGACTCACCTTTTCCCTCAATTTTGGAAAAGTTGTGACCATTATCACTTTATGTATCACCTCTCTCCCATTCTTTTGGTCTCTCTGGAATTCTTATTAGATATATGTTTAATTTTCTCTCTTTTCTGTATACCTTAATATTTTTTTCTTAATTCCATTTCTTCTGTATTTTATAAATTTTATTCTGGACTATTTTCTCATATATTTTATCCATATTATAAATTCTCTCTTTAATTAGATTTAATATACTAATTATTGTGTCCATAGTATTTTTCTTTCAACACCTTTTAATTTATAGAAGATTAATTTTGTTCTTTTAAAAAATGTCCTTTTCTGCTTCTAAAATGCCCTGCTCTGGTTTTATGATCAGTTAAACATAAATAGCTTCTTTAGGTTATTAATTTTTTTTCTGGTTCTTTGTCTGTTGAATGTCCCTTACAGTGATTTGCTCACTTGTGTGGAATGTAATATTTTATTATGATTTGTCATCAGCAAGGGTTGTTTTCTATCTAAGTCTCTTTTCCCTTGAATTCATACTTGAGGTTTAAAGTTTGCACCTTCCTGGACCCTAAGAGTTTTGTCAATTGTGGACCAAGCTTTACATTAACTTTTCCATTTTGGGTCCTGTACCAGGTGTAAATGTATATTCTGCACCCGCACATGATGCAGATGTAGGTTCCTGATTTTATGACAATTCTACCCAGTTCTACAGCTAGAAAGCAAGTCTTTATTTGGCTGCCTTAGGTTAGTGGGCAGAGTTTTCCTTGTGCCCAATTCACATGAGTCAATCCTTTAAGGGCCTGGGTTTTTGGCAAAGGGGCTTCATTCCAGGGCTCGCTTCCCATGGTCCTGTCTTCATCTCTTGTTCCCACATGTATGTCAGGCCCCAGAAATCATCCCTTCAGATAGTCATCCTAGTTTGATATCACTATGGATCACTTTGGCTTCAGCTTTGACTGACTTTTTAGGATCCTTCTTCATTTCTGGACTTGTAGAAACAAGCTCAGCTATGCATTTAATTAAAAAGATAAATACTCAGCCTTTCTATGGATATAAAGTGGAAAAGTGCAAGTCTAAGTATGTCATCTTAGAAAGCTATACTGACCTAACATTTTCCCTAGTAAGCTGCTCAATCTCTCACATAAATGTCAATTGGATTTCCACATGCCTTCTAGTTTTTTCCGGACAAACATGAGTGTATATCCTAATATGTAGTTATTTATAGTCTAATTATATTCTAATAACTTAAAGTATCTATGTATGTATTCTAGTGGTAATATTTTTGCCATGGTTATATTTATATGTTTTACATATTAAATTATGGGGCCCTACATGAATGCATATGTGCCAATGGTTTATACAATTTATAACACTATATTCATTTTCATTATCACTTATTATTGCCAACATATGAGAATAATAAACTAAACTGGAAGACTATGTATGTACTATTTTTCTTCATTCTCACAACAAGTATTTATTGAATGGCTACTATGTGCCAAGCACTATTCTAGGTATTTGAAATGAATCAGAGAAAAAAAACAGAAGATCTAATTTTACACGTTATTTTCTTCAGGCTGGTGAAAAATATGGAAATTTATTCTTGCCTTGAGGATGTGTCATTGGGCAAAGGGATCATGAAGCCGTGCGTGCAAAGGCTGTTTGAAGCCCCTTCCTTTGTAGAAATGGGGTTTGACCTACAATTACCCCTTTTGCAGAATCCCCTAGACTGCTCCTATTACCTTCACTAGCATTCTTATCTTGAGGAATGTTAATGAATCTTAAGTTGCCTTTTTATTTTTTTATAGCTTAGACAATGGAGTACCTTTGGGACCCTGGAAGTTGTACCTCAGACTGATTCAGAAGTATATGCATACACAGTGGTGACAGAAGATGACTGTGAAATTCTTAAAATCCCTACAAAGGAATATGAAAAGATAAAATCGGTATGGCCATATCTAATCTATATATTAATACATGTGGGCGTAAAATTAAGCTAAATTTTGTCTCTTTAGACAGCTGTCCATCTCTTTTTCATTTTTAAAAAAATCTGCCTTGATCTGTGACCTATTTGATGAGAATTACATAGCCTTTGCTGGCAGCTGGTGGCTGAGGTGGAAACAAAGTTACCTATGGTATCTATGTCATGTGTATTTTATCTATGTCATGTGTTGTATTAGTCAGGATTCTCTAGAGAAAAAAATCAACACGAGATATCTGTCAATAATATGAGATTTTATGAGTCTCTCATGTGACCGGGGGGGGGGGGGGGGTGGTGCAGAAGTCCAGGTTCCTCAGGCAGGCTGCAAACCAGGGGCTCTGATAAAAGTCTAATGAAGGTCCTTGATGAGGTTCCAGGAGACGTTGACCATCCAAAAATGAGTTGGGAAATTCTCTCTGAATGCTGAAATCACTTCCCTTTTTAAGGCATTCACCTGATTGGATAAAGCACCACTCATTGCTGATGGCAATTTCCTTGATTGAAGTAGATGTAATCAGCCATCTATACAGTAAACTTACTGGTGACTAAAGTCCATAAATGTCCATGCATTATAATTAGCCCAGTGCTTGTTTGACTAAACAACTGGACACAATTACCTGGCCAAGTTGACACATTAGTCTAACCATCACATGTGTATTTTTGTCATGTGTATTTTTGAGTGCCTTTTGGTTTTCAATAAATTTCAAATTCATTTATTTATCCAGCTATTTATTAATCCATTAATTCAACAAATCTGTATTTTGGGTGTCTACAGCACATCATGTGCTAGGAGTAGCACAACAATCAGACAGACAGTAGTTTTCCTGCTCCCCAAATCTCTAGTGTATTTGGGAGTGATTGGCATGCTTTTTCAGTTACAACAGACCTCAAAAACTCAGAGCTACATGAATAAGTGATCACAACTTAATTTTAATCCCCTAATTCTGCTTTTTAAAGATAATTTGTTTAATTCAAATTTAATATTTTATTTTCACCTAGTTAAGTCTAACGTGTTCCCTCTGTCCTATTTCTCCTCCCCTGGAGGGTGGAGGAAGTTTGTGTAATTCCAATGGGATTGGGAAGCCCCCAGGGTCTTTCTGCTCCAATGCCTTTTGATGGGGTCTAAACCCTGGTGCAGGTGGTGCAGGGTGCTGACATAGCCATGGTTGGGTGCTCTTGTTGGAGAGATGGGAAGACAACCATCTTCTTGATTTAGGTATCTGGTAGTGGGGATTTCTTTTGATGTGGTAGTCTCAGTGTTGGTGGAGTAGATAGTTTTCTGAGAATTCCACTTCATTCCAAATCCTTGGTGTCAATTTGCTTTGATTCTCAGAGTGGCTGGCTTTTAAAAATTTCATTTTGCATGTATTGTTTTGTATTTCAAGATATTGTTACCTCTTGATATTGCCACATGACTTTTCAGTTTAGTCTTGATGATAGCATTTTTAAAAAACGATAAAACATTTATAAATGTCTAAAATAGCATGAAAAGTGGGAAAATATAACTTTAGTAAGAAGATCTAGAGATTAAAATTTCAATATGACTATGGTCATAGAGTGATACTATAATAAAATTGATTCAAATGGATTTTTATACTTATTTACATTTATATGCTGTGGAAATAAAGTTCACCCAAATGAACAAGCAATTGCTATTTATTCAGAGTTTGCTATAGTAAGAGACTCAGCCATTATCACTTATGTTTGTCAGAGACTGAAATGCAAGCAGAGTAATGGGAAAACTTTATAGTGGAAAAAAGGGATGACTTCAGATATGCCTTGATTGGAGGCTTCTAGCATGGCGAAGCAGGGCACCCTATATGATTGGTTAGGGAGCATATTTGTTTTGCTCTGATTGGTCCTAAGTTGGAAGTGAGGGTAAAAAATAGGGAAGCTGCCAGTTATTCCTTAAGTCCTGGCCATTTGGGGCTGATTGTTACAAGGATTATGGTTCGTCTCCTAGGATAGTTGCTGAAAACAGTGGTGTGGAATCCTGAACTGATTGCTGAAGTTTGTGGATCAGAGTTCCTTTTTAATATATTGTCTGGCCATTGTCCATTTGCGTAGTCAATTTCTCAATAATCTTTATTTTCTTTTAGCCCCATTTAATTATTTTCTATCTTTTCTTTCTTTCTTTTATTAGTTACCTGGTATTGAAAACTTGACAGTGATGTTCTTTTTCAGGAAAAAATAAAGCTTGAAAATATTGAAAAGGAGCAATTAATCCGTAAGTGTCCACATTATAGGGAGTGGCCTACTCTATCCATATATGAGCTAATTGCACTCACTAAATGGAAGAAGTTTCCTCCAGGTCATGGTGAGTGTAATGTCATTTTGTATCATTTTCTTTGCATAACATTGTATTTTTGTAATTTTTAATTCTTCATATTTCTAATATGTTACATGATATTCATGTGAATATTTTCTAATTTATTTAATTATTATCTTAGAACTGGACATTTATTTTATTTCCTATTTATTCATTTAAAATGATACTGTAATTGTTCTATATTTATCTTTGTACCTAAATTTGTGCCTTTTAGTTATTTAAAATTTTTTTCTTGTATTATTAGGACTTTAGTTCATGAAGAGAGTAGATGGTACTCTTTAGTATTCATGAACTGTTATTGTCATTTGTCTGTCCAATGTTCTTTTGTTTTTTCTACTTTACCTTCTTCAATCTCCCTCCCATTCTCATAGATTTCCATTCTTATGTACTTAATACATATTTATCTAGTTTTCCTCCCATACAATTTTTTGTTTCATATAAGGATGATGTTTTTTATTGGGTGCTCTCTCCCACCAAAAAGTTCATGAACATTTTAGGATTGACATTTTAGGATTTGATGTGAAATAATTTTAGTCTGGATTGCCCTATTGACAGTTTTCTCTCTCTCTCACTCTCTCTTTCTCTCTTTTTCTTTAACTGTGGACTTTATTAATAAATTATATTGTGATTGAAGAATAAACAATGTCTAAAATCTAGCAGGAGAAATGTTAATTTCTTAAGTATTTTGTTTTTAGTTGCATTCAGTAGACCAAGGATTTGTTAATATACATTAGGTTTTATATGTGATGAAAGTTTTTCTCTAGCCACTGCAAATTCAAAATATAAGATATGATAGAACATTCTTATATTTATACTATTAACCACAATATTCTTCTGTTAAGAATGTGCTGGTACAGAGGAAAATTACAACTAATGTAACTTATGGATGATAGTGAACAGTAATATTGTAATATTTTTTCAGCAATGGCAAAGAAGATACTATATCAATTCTAAGAGCTGACAATAGGAGGGTATAAGGTGGTACGGAATTTTTCCTTTTGGAGTAATGAAAATGTTCTAAAATTGACTGAGGTGATGACAGCACAACTCTGTGATGAAAATGAGAGCCACTGAAGTGTACATTTTGAATGAATTGCACAAGGCATGGGAATTTATAATAGTGAATATTGTGGTAGGTGAAGGACTGTGGTTAATAGAACAAATATGAGACGCTTTCTCAGGAACTATAACAAAGATGTAATACTAATTCAGGGTGTTAATAATAGGGTGGGTTGGGGGAAAATATGCCAAATGTAAGAGTGGTCTATAATTAGTAGTAATATTTTCATGATACTCTTTCATCACTAGTAACAAGTATTCCGCAACAATGCAATTTGTTGGTGATATATGGAAGCTCTATATGTTGTGCATGTTTGTTTTGTAAGTTCACAACTTTTGCTACACACTTATTGTTTATGTATGTTCATGTATTGATATACATCATAAAAATTTTAATAAAAACACCCATCATCCTGAATCTCTTGTTTATAATTTATTTTATTTCCTTTTAATATAGTTTTATTGTTTCTATATGAATTCCAAAATATGTGAAGGTGCATTTGTTTATTTTAATTATTTTAATTTAAAAAATAGCATATCAAATACTGTGCTATATGTAATCTTAGGGCCTTATTTTTATCACTTTATATTATACTGCTAGGATGTATTGATAATGTTGCCTGCAACTATAGTTTATCCATTTTGGCCACTTTATAATACTTCATTATTTGAATATTCTATAATTTATTCATCTTTTTGTTGTTGCTGTTGTTAATAGACATGTGATTTCTTCCAAGTCTATTATTGTGAATAATATTGCTGTGAAAATTTACTTACATGTCCTTGTTGGTGTAGAATTGCTAAATAATAGGGTATATGAAAGTTCATCTTTAGTTGATAATCTAAAACTAATTTCCACAATACTGTATCAATTTACACTCTTGCTAGTTCAGTATAAGCTATCCTGTTGCTTTATAGTCTCTCCAACACCTGGTATTATCAGGCTTTTTAACTCTGCCACTGGAAGTGAAGTCCAATGTTATCTCGTATTCTAACAAGATTTTAAAATTTTTATTCTTGATATTTAAATCTATAATCTATCTAGAGTTGTTTTTCTTGTGTTGTGAGATCTATAGATCAAATGTCTTATTTTTTATATGGATAAGTATTTTTTGTTGAGCTTCATTTATTAAATACTTCCTCCTATCTCACTACTTGGACATGCCACCTCTGTTGTACCAATTCTCCGTACACGTGTGGGTGTATTTCTGTACTCTATTCTATTTCATTGGTCAATTTATCTCTACCTAAACCAGTACCATACAGTCTGAATTACTATAGTTTCATAATAAGTCTTGATATGTAGTAGGTGTCATTGCTATTCTTGATCTTTTAATCTTTCATATCTATTTTAGAATTTTCAATTTGTATGAAAAATTATGTTGGGATTTTGATTAGAATTGTCTTAATTCTACAGATCATTTGGGGACATGTGACATCTTCCATTTATTTATATTTATTGTATTTCCTATATAAAAACCTTTAACAAATCCTATCCTATATTTGATTCAATTTATTCCTAAATACATGATATTTTTAAATACTATTATAAAAAGTATCTTCTATTTAATTTCATATTCTAATGTAATGTTTCAGGTGTGGAGTACTGAAATGTATTTTTCTAATTGTATATCCAGCTACATTTTAAACTCTTTTAATATTTCAAATAATGTAGCTATAGATTTTTAAAAAGTTTTCCATATACACAGGCTTATTGTCTGACTACAATCTTTTTGCCTCAAATTTCCCTCACCTATTTTTTTTAAATCCTATTGTACTAATGGATATGGTAATAGAGAACTTCTTGTCTTATTCTTGATTTTAAAAAGACCGCTTCTAACGTTCTATTTACATGGTTTTCTACTCATAATTTATTGAAACATTTTAATTTTATTTTGAATAATCTTTTATCTCAACACAAGGAAGATTTTTTAAAAGTTATCAGGTAGCAGGCCATGTGGAAAGATTAAAAAATTTCAAAAAATATGTTTTTAACACATCATGATCTTTAATCACAATGGAATTAAGTTAACAATTTAAAAATAAAAATTTTTAAATGTCTCTATATATCTTGAAATTAAAAGACATTACTAAATAAGTCGTGGATTAAGGAAGAAATCATTATGGAAAATTACACATAATTATAATAAAAACATTACATATCAAAATTGATGGACTGCAGTGAAAGTGCTTCTTCCAGAGAAATATATAGCTTTAAATGCCAAACTTTGGGGCCGGCTCGATAGCCCAGTGGATAGGGCGCCAGCATACCACATGGGATGCCCCGGGTTCGGTTCCCGGGGACCTCTCCTAGCGGGCAGACCACCATTGAGAATGGCAGCCGCCATGGGCGGGCCAGAGCCGCCGTGGGCAGGGCAAAAAGCTGCCACGGACAGGCAAAAGCCGCCACGAGCAGGGCAGGTCGCCCACGAATGGAGCGCAGCCAGCCACCAGCAAACTGAAAGCCGGCCGTGAATGGATGCAGAAGCTGCCCACAAGGGGGGAAAGCCGCGCTTGCGCAGTGACCAGTCTCGGCGCGTCGCTGCAGCGGGGGGGAAGGGGAAATATGTAATAAAATAAATAAATCTTTAAAAAATAAATAAATAAATGCCAAACTTTTAAGAAACAGATCGTTTCAAGGCTATACCAATTATTCTGGGCAATAGAAAAAGAGTAAATACTTCCCAACATACTCTATTAAGCCAAAATATTCTTGATAGCCAAAGTAGTCAGAGATATTTGAAGAATATAGGTCTATTCCACACATTTATACTTACAAAATTAGCATATAAAATATTAGCAAATCATATCCATAGTTTATAAAATAGGTAGAATATACATGACAAATTTGGCTTTATCCCAGGTAAGTAAAGTCAGTTTAATGCAAGAAACCTATAAATGTAATTAATCTATTAACAGACTAAAAGGAGAAAAATACCCCACAGTATTCTTAAGAAATTCTGATAAAACACTGTTCAAAAATATTCTTGGCCTGGTCTTGCCTTTGTGGGGAAATTTTTAACCAAAGTTTCAATTTCTTTAATAGTTACAGAACTATTTTTTCATTCTTATGGATGCACTTCTGCTAAGTTATATTTTCTTTCTGATTTTTGTACCTTTTTCTAAATCTTGTAACTCTTGGCTTATAGTTGTTGATAGTATTCCCTTATTATCCTTTTTGTTCCTTAATATATCTCAATTTATGTCCTCATTAGCATTCATGATATTTTATATTTGTGACTTCTTTCTTCTCTTCATCATTAATGCCAGATTTGTGCATTTGGCTATTTTTCTTTTCAGAACACTTTCTTCAGTTTGGGAGAACTTCTTTGTTGTATGTATGTTTTGTCTCACTGATTTTTTATTTTATCTCTTTCATTCTACTTTTTTGGGTTTTTCTGTTAGTCACTTTTTAATTTGATAAGATGTA
>PVKH010028416.1:0-12846 GCA_004027955.1 Chaetophractus vellerosus
TTCCAAGTTCACCTAAGCCCCTTCCCAACTGGGCTCCCACAGAACTGTTTGTGAGTGTCCCAAAGTATTGACCTCTGCCTACAAAGCTGCATCTCATTTTACACAGCCCTTAGCAGCAAGCTAAACTGAGCTCCTGAGTTCCGAGGCTTACTCAGATACTGGGTGCCATAATTTCACATAACAAGTGCCCAGAAGCAAGCAAACATCGGTGTGAGACTGAGCTTTCCTTAGGCGCTGCTTCACGAGGTAACCCACAGGTCTTCCGTGCACATGCGTTGGGCACTGGCCTGGGCACTGTGGCAGGTTCCAGAAGGTGGTGCAGCCCCAACCCTGAAGTGGATCATATCTTGTATGCGCTCAACAAATAGAAATTAAGACAAAATTTGGACTTCAAAAGATATTTCCTTCAACTCAAAGCATGGTGTAATTTATTTTCCTTCTTTACTGGAAAAATCAGCACAGCCAGATCTAAACTGAAAATGATGAATGAAGTGGGTCTTCTGCCAGTTCCTCTCTTCAGTAACTGGAAAGAGAGGTCATTAGCATTTCCCTGATTTGCAAGCTTCTGCATTAATTAATACAATCAAGTGTGCTTCCCCCAGAAAGGAATGTTAAATAGATTTTGCTTTAACGATTTTCAGTTCCTCACAGCATTATTGCAATACTCTCATTCATTCCTTCATTCATTCAGTCATTCATTCAATCAAGGTTTATGGAGCACATGCTATGTCCAAGTACTGTGCCAGGCTCTGAGAATATAAAGTTGAGGATAAAAGTCAGTCAGGTGGGGAGTGGATGTGGCTCACGCGCTTAGCACCTGCTTCCAACATGGGAGGCCCTGGGTTCAGTTGCCAGTGTCTCCTAAAAACACAAAAACAAACAAGCAAACAAATGAAGAAAGAAAAAAAACAAATCCAGGGGAGCCAATGCGGCTCAGTGGTTGCGCGCCAGCTTCTCAGATACAAGGTCCTGGGTGTTCGATACCTGGTCCTGATACCTCAGAAAAAAAAAGAAAGTCTGGGACAGGGAGTGGGTTAGCTCAGTGGTTGAGCACCTGCTTCACATGTATGAGGTCCCAGGTTCAATCCCCTGTGCCTCCAAAAACAGGAAAGGAAAAACAAAGTCAATCAGGGAGAAAAACGAAATCACTATACAACTCTCTAAGCTCTATAAGAGGGCCCTTCATGGTAAAGCAGACTGGAGAACGAGGGTCCACTTTTCCTGAGGGCGCCAGGGAAGCCTCTCTACAGGAGCAAGCTGAATAGAGTCTTGAGGGAGGAGCCCTATATTTCCAGGGGAGAGTAAAGGGGCGAGGGGGAAAAGGGCATCTTAGGGAGAGGAAACAATGGGTGCAAAGGCAGGAAGCGGGACAGCGGGATCAGGGGTCGCAGGGACTCGGGTGCTGATGGGCCGTCAAGGCGAGAGAGAAGGGCTCAAGGCACGAGGCTGGAGAAGACCGAGGACTCTCTGTCTAGGGAGCCTGGGTGTTATTCCAGGGGCAATGGGGAATACCATGATCAGGGTTCCATTTAGGAAGAGCACTCTGGCAGTAAGGGGGGCACAGACTGGCAGGAACAAATGCAGGGGGCCTGGGCCACAAGTGCTGCTGGGGCCCCGGGAGAACAGGGGCGGGCCTGGGCCAGGGCAGCAGCTGGTGACACCAGAGACGACAATGCTGGGGCAGAGAAGGCCTCATCTTCTCACCAAGGCAACAACAGGCACGGCAAGAAAGCGTCACCAAAGGCAGGACAGTGTGGGAGTTCTCAGACCGCGAATCGGGGCTTAAACTTCACCAACATTTAATGAAGGCCTCCTCTGCAGAGCTCTGCGCTCCCTCCAAGAGGGGTCAGACAGATAAACGTGACATGGTCTCGACACTGAGGCATCACAATGTGGTGTGGCAGACAGACCCCTGGGGTGGTCCCCATGACCCCGCCTTCTGGGGTTCCCACTCCTGCATGATCCACAAGGTCTCTGGACCCATCACATCTGCTTCCACCTGTTGTTCCTTCACAACACCCCAACCACACGCACCTCCTCGCCACGTCTGCCAAAGGGCTCCGCACACACCAGCTCCTCCACCCAGTACAGCGCCCCTGCCCCTGCCCATGCCCTTTTTGCATGGCTGGGCTCTGCTAGTCCCTGCCGTCGCCACTTGAAGGCCACCTCCTCCAAGAAGTCTTCCCGGAGCACCCTGCCACACCATTACTTTTTTCATCGTGCCTCTTATTTCTGTCATTTCACTCATCAAAAGTGGAATTATATATTCACCAGTTTATTTCCTGCCTTCCCAACAAGACTATCAGCTTCTCAAGAAAGAGGACAATGTTTGCCGGTTTTCTGCTATGTACCCGGGGCTGATATACAGGGAAAAATGTTTTCTGAATGAACAGAAGGTTCCAGGCCTTTGTGAGAACGGTAGGACTGTTACTTCACCTGGGAGTGCAGGTCCTCAGGAGAGCCTGGGTTATGCTGTGAAAACAAGCCCACACACTCAGCGTCTCTCAACCATCAGGGCCTATTTCTTTCTAACCTCAGACAGGCTCCATCCGCGTCAGTCTTCATTCTGAACCCAGACTGAAGCAGCAGCCCCTGCCCTGGCCTTACATCAGAGGCAAACCCCATGAGGGTTCTGGAAACTTCTGCTCAGAAGCAGCATAAGCCCTGTATTCAAGTTTCCTAGTGCTGCTGTAACAGACTGCCCCAAGCCTCGTGGCTTAAACAACACAAATGCATTACCTTCCAGTTCTGGAGGTCAGAAGTCCTAAATCCAGGTGTCCGCAGGGCTGCGTTCCTCCCAGGAGGCTTCAGAGAAGACGGTTTCCTGGCCTTTCTCAGCTTCTAGAGGCCACTGGCACTCCTGGGCTCACAACCTTTTCCTCGCATCACTCCGACCTCTGCTTCCATCGTCACATCTCATACTCTGGCCTCCTGGCCCCTCTTATGAGAGTCCTTGTGATGACACTGGCCCACCCAGACAGTCCAGTATCATCCCCCCATCCCAAGACCCTCCATTTAATTACATCTGCACAGGCCCTTTTGCTGTGTGTGGTGAAACATTCTCAAGTTTGAGGGTTCAGACATGGACACCCTTGGGTGTCTGCCACATGCCCTTCCATTCAGGTTGGCAAAGCAATCATGAGATGTCAACAAAGCAGGAAACTACAAGCCCCTCACAGGGAAGCGGTCCACGACCACTAGGCCAAGTCGGAAGTCAGCGGGTGGGGCGGTGGGGCAGCAAATATTTGGTAATAATATAATCAACTACAAGAAGGGGAGAAAAGATTCTTCATGATTTGGCTCTAGGAAATGCAAAGGTTTATATTTTGTAGAGCTGGAAAAGAAGACATTCAGTATCTTCAAGTTGAAATCTTGCCATTTTCAGAGTGAAAGTCCCTGTACTCTGAAGGCAATCTCTTAATGAAAGTGTAAGGCCACATTGCACTGGGTAGCCTGGGGCAAATCCTGGACCCAGTTTGCCAGTCTTGAAAAAAAACAAAATAATGCCCCAATCAGTACCTGAAAAGGGTGTGAGAGGAAATGAAATCAGTAGAGAGAGCCCGTGGGCAGAAGGTAAAGCAGAGCGGACAGTCAGGCAGCTGCTAGGTCAGCAAGAGCCCCGGTGTGAGACAGCACTGGGATTGTGTCTGAGAAAGAGCACTCTGGAAACTTTTGCAGAGGATGGACAGAAAGGGGAGTGGACTGGAGTCAGGAAAGCCATTCGGGACTACTGTAATGACCTGGGAAGAAATGACACAACCTGCAACTACAGCAATGGAGCGGAGCTAAGAATACTAGAGATTGGGAAGAGATTTAAAAGAGAGGGTGGTTCATTTATATGAAACTCTAGAAAAGACAAACCTAATCCACAATCAGAGAAAGCATAAAAGCATAACAGTGTCCAGGACTGGGGGTGAGGGATGCCTAGGGAGCACAGGGACCCTGGTGGGGTGATGGCGTATTCCATCTTGGCTACATTTGTGGTTTCATGGGTGTAGGTATACATTTGTGAAAACTCATCCTCCATGCAGTTAAAGTGAGGACATTTATTGTATGCAAGTTGTACCTCGGTAAAGTGATTTTAAAATGTGACCACCAAAATGACTTGAAAGCTAAGTGATGAGAGGGTTGGAGGAGAGGAAGAGAAGCGAGCTCTTCCTAGCTCACAGGGCTCATGTGCTGAGCCTGCGTGTGAAGAGAAAGGACCTGGCTTAGGGGAAAGCATAAAATAGCAAGTTCCATTTGGAACAGTTTTCAGCATGAGACACAGTCTGTAGTCATTGGACAAATGAAAACTTGCCAAATGGACCCACTGCACATGAAGTTCCAAACAAGTAAATTAACTAATCAACCCCCCCATGTCAAGGATTTCTCTCAAAAAACACCATCAGCACAAGGGACTTCGAACACCCATCAGGCCAAGCTAATCAGACACTCATAAAAACGTAATATTTTATAGTACATAAAAGCTCCAAGAGAGGGCCCAATTTAGTTTGCAGTTGAATACAAGAAGCACAATGATCCCAAGATTAAATGACATCATCTGTCAAAATAGCAGCTTTCTAATTTGAATTTCAGCACTGTGGAATTCTAAATGAAAAAGAAACATTTAATTAGGACAATGTGTTTAGCCAGAGCCTAAATAGTGAGACAAAATGGTTCAGTCTGGCTAACTTTATGGACAAGGAGGGGAAGCCTTGGAATGGTACATCTGCTTGGCCTCAGAGGAGGCCTGGATCTTCCTGATTTGAGTGACACTGAATGTCAAGGGTCACATGGCAGGAATTTAAGTCCACCTGTCTTCTCTTTAAGATGAGTATTTGGAGCCACAGTTTCTTTATTTGTAAACCAAGAGAGAAACATTCCTCCATGAGTGGTGCAAATTAAATGTAATAATATGTAAAGAGCACTTAGTATGGTGCTTGGCTCAAAGTGCATTCTTGATTGTTGTTCTTTAAAACATGCAGACTTACATATTGAACAGACTCACAGAGCTAGAGTCTGGAAGATAGGTTACCAGGAGACAGAAAGGGAGTAGAGAGTGGTGAGCTGATGCTCAATCTGGACAGAACCCATGATAAGGCAGAAGGGGGTGGTTTGGCAGGGATGTGAGTGGGGTTGATGGTTCTGGAGTGTGAGGGTAAGCAGAGTTGGGGGGATGAGTTGGACTGTCCATGGAACTGGGGGGAAGCTGAAGGAAAGAACAGGTGAACTCTGGGGAGGTGGAAGTCTGCAGTTGAAAATACAATTGTGGGAAAGTTCTTCGGGTAAATATGGCAGGGGAACATCACCACTGCAAGGTGTCGGTGGTGGGGGGATGTATGGGAAAGGGTGCATCTGGGGCACAATTCTATGGAATATGAATGTATTCATCTTGTCACAGTGTATTATCTCAGTGCGTGGAGACCCACATAATAAACAACAAAATATTAAACTCCCATCCTGGGGAGTCTTGCTATGTTCTCAAATAGAGGGGCAAGAATCGCTCAAGTATACAAGCAATGCTTAATAAAAGAAAACAGACCAATATGTCAACTCTCAATATTAATGCATGTTACTATGAATCTTACTCTTGTAAAATAGAAACTTAACATAATAACTGTTGCCTAAGAGTTAACTCCTGAAAACCTCCCTGTAACTCAAATGTGGTCTCTAAGTCAAACTCAGTAAATAAATGTACTATCTCCCCTCCCCTACTCCAGCATGAGAGATGACTCCCGGGAATAAGCCTCCCTGGCACCAAGGGATTAATATCAAGCAACAATCAGTGATGCTTTTGGTAAAAGACCTTGACCAATAGGGGGAAACATCACATGTTCATATGCCAGTTGAGCCCTGAATCTCAGAAAAGTTGCAGACAACACCTACTCTCCAGTTCATCAGACTCACCTAGGACAACTAACAAAATGATGGTGATGGACAACCCCCATCCAAAAAAAAAAAAAAAAAAAAAAAACCAGAGAGAGTATCTATAACTGCAAGCAAAATAGTTCCTTCCATCCGTCCCCTAAGATCTAAGCCCCATCTCAATTTGAGTCAGAGTGGACATCACCATCCCCAAATCCTCAAGACTGAGGAATGAACGAACAAACATAAGGGAGGAATGCAACCATTAACAAAGTAAACTTATTAATATTGTGGAAATGGAAGACTATGTAACATTGATATAAAGATAGTGGTTACCAGACGTTCTGAGAGAAGGGGGAAGGAAAAATAGGTGGAACATAGGGCATATTTTTAGGGCATTGGAATTAAGTGTAAATCACAATGTAAGCTATAGACCTTGGATAGCAGCAATGCTTCCATATTTATTCATCAATTGTAACAAATGCACCACACACAATTGTAAGATGTTATTAATAGGGGAAGATGGGGGAGGTCTATGAGAAATCCTTATATTTTTGACATAACTTTTCTGTAATCTAAAACCTCTTTTTAAAACATTTATTTTAAATAAATATATAAAAACATGCAGCTTTAGCACAAACAAGGATCTACACAGAAGCTCTTTAAAGGCATGAACGGAGTCGGCTTGGCTTGCTGCTGTGATGTACAGGGAGGCAATAGGCACTTAGTTATTGACCACCTGAAGAAATGAATGAATGAATGAATGAATGAATGAACAGTATTCTGAACATATACATACATGAAGAAACAGAAAACAGAAGAAACAGAATTACAATTATTTTCAATGAGTTAGATACTGAAAGGGAAAACTAAATTCCCTAATTCCATCTCATACCCTATAAAATGCACTGTCACCCAGCTCTCCCTGGGCAGACATTAAGCATTTTGAGGGCAGTGACCATCTTTCACCTATGACCTATCCCCAGCACTAAGGTCAGCATCTGGTATATAGTAGGCACTCAGTAAATATCCAAGGGGCTAAATACATGAGGTATCTTTCAGACTCCTTAATTTCAATATTCTTTTCAAAGCCATATTAAACTTAAAAAAAAAAAAGCCACAGACTTCATTAATGATAAAATATATATTCCAGAAGTCATTTCATTTTTCCAATGACCATTTTAAGGAGCTATGTACTTGGTTGCAAAAGCACTCCTATCATAGAAAATATCTACCAGATCCAGCAGTACAGTTCCTGATACATAAGCTAGTAAGAGCCTAAAGCTATGAGAGTAAAGAAAGACTGAGTTTATAAATTTTTATGTTAGTCCACTAGGTTCTGGCCAAGAATGAGATCTCAAGAATAGAAGAGCAAAGGTGATTTCAATGGAATAACATAAAGTCATAAATTCCAAAGCCCAAATTCACCTTTAGTATGAAAGTGTAAGTGCTATAATTTTTGCAGGGTGAACTATAACCAACAAAGATAGCATCTACTTGACTTACTAAAATGATTCACAATGAAGATTTAAATTGGCTTTTATCCAAAAACAAAGACAGGACAGACAATGGCATATTCAAAATGGGGGGTTACAGTTTGTCTAATTTGCTTTTGTCAACACCAAAGGCAATATATGCTCATCTTCCTTTCCTCTGACTCTTCAGTCCCCGCTTAATTCAGATTGCCATAGGGAGTTCAATCAAGATCAGGCTTGATACTGAGATTGTCTAAACATGTCTGCCTTTACTTTGGAGCAGAGAAGAAATCAGCTTTCATGGAAAGCAACTACAGCTCCAGCACTGGCAAGTTATCTACAGTGAGACGGCGAGGACTCAAAGTGACCACAGGGGCCTGCTGCCCCTCTGTGCCCAGCTGGCATGCAGGAAACCAGGAGTAAGGGTCTGTGCAGGCTAAGGACCAACGACAGGGACAAAGGCCGGGTACACCTGGGATCGGAGAGATGCTAGAGAAACATCCCAGGGGGACGTGTGGCTTTACCCATCGTCCAGTAACAAACCTTAACACAAATTCGGGAGCCTCCCTATCCAGAATGGGGATAAACCTGAAAGTCTTGGTGAGGCAAGTTCATGTGCTTTGACAGAAGTAAAAGAAGGGAACTTTAATCAAATACTGACTGTGCCTCCTGGAAACAATCCTGTGAGGTAGGGATTATGTGTGCTACCCTTTACTGAAGGAGAAAATTGAGGCTTGAAGAGATGGTGTGAATTGCCCAAGTGGCCAACATGAACTTCCCAGTGAGAGGTAGAGCTTAGATTTGGAGCCATGGCTGTCCAGCAGCAGGGCCACTGCCCTTTCCAGCTACCCATGCTACCTCCCTCGAGTCCTCTGATGCTGAAAGGTCTGCACACAAGGTGATACTAAATCTGACTCAGTTGGAAAGCAGGCAACCTCAAAGTCATCTAAGCAGCCCGTGAAGAAGACTCCTCTTCTGAAGATTTCCGTTGGCCTGCTGTGAGGTTGATCTTTACAGGCATTCTCAGGCAGTGGAAGGCCAGGTACTTCTCTCTAAACTTGCTCCGCTTCCCTACTTATATCTGCTTCTTTAACAACAGTGACGATGACGACTGGCACCCCATCTCCTTTCTGACCAATGTGGTCCTGAATGTACTGCTTGAGGCACAGCCAAGCAGGCACCTGTGAGGAGGGGAGGCCAGGGGTAAGAAGCCAGAGCCCAGGCAAGGGAGCTGGGCATCTAGGCGAGGGGTGCCTAGTGGAGGGAGCCAAAGCCCACGGGGGACGAGGAGGACATGCATGTGTGGGTGGGCTTGGTGTGGGTATCGGAGCCTGAGTGGGGTGGGAAGGGCAGTCATTCATGGGAGCAGCCCAACTTGAAAAGTAAAAGCCACAGGGCATCTGAACCAAGGAGGGGTGCATGGAGGGGTCCAGTCTGGGAGCTGGAGCCTGAGTGGGGTGGGGGGGCATGGCCACACGAGGGCCAGGCGGACACATGTGGCAGACCTGAGTGGGATGAGGAGAGCTTCTGCTACACAGAGGCACTGGACAGAGGAGGAGACTTTGAAGGAAAACAGCGAGAAAAGTGAGTTACAAATATGGGAAGAGAAAATTAGAACAAAGCCACTGAACATGGCCTGGAATTGGCGGTATTGGTGAGAACTCGCGATTTTCAATGTGGGCAGACGGGGAAGTAAACATGGAGGGGAATGTGTGTGCGTCTGTGGATAGACACACAGCCGGCCCACTGAGCCAGCCTGAGAGCAGCGACACCCCAGGAATGGCTCCGAAGGAACCCAGATCCCTGGAGAAATGGCCGACTGAGGGCCAGAGCAGGGGAGCACAGCAGAGGTCCCTGGGAACACCTCAGCCAGAAAGCCAGGAAGTTCTGCAAGAGTGACGTACAGAAAGCAAATAAATAAGAAGTAACTTTAAAATTTTTAAAAAAGAGTGATGAACACGTGTCAAGAGGCAAAGCTTGAGGGCACCCACTGGCCAAACCTGAGGTAATATGGGCATCAAAATACAGAAGGTGATGGACTACAACCCACTGAATAAAATATGAGACCAGAAGTCTATCAGGCTGTGAAGAAATGAACGAATAAATCGAGAGTTTGCCAAGGACGGGGTCTTTACACAGTTTCTCATAACCTTCCTATAAACACTAGTTTCAAAGCAACTGCACAGGCGGGAAGTCTGACAGGCGCCACCTCAGGCCAGCGCTCAAAGTGAACGCGTGCGGAAGCAGGACCCGTGGCAGGCGAGCACCGCCCGACGATGCGAAGGGAGCTCGGCCCCATGGCTGCACCCGATCCAGGTAACAAGGAAACATCTACAAAATGACTGACTCATAATCTTTAGAAATACCCAGGTCATGAAAATTAAAGCCTAAAGAACTGATCATGCTGAAGGAACAAAGGGAGCTAAAGGAACATGGCCACGGAAGAAACAAGTAATTTGGGGCAGGAAGCTGTCGTGAAGGTAGCATTGAGACGCCTGAAAACGCAAACAGGGCCTGAGGACTAGATGGCTGATTTCCTGATCTGGATAGTTATATTGTGACTATGTAGGAGAATTCCCTTGTTTGCAAAAAATATCCAGTAAGTATAGTTCCAGTTCGGGGGGGTGGGGGGGAAGAGTCCTTTAAACTACACTTGAGCCCCCTCTTACTTGGTGGTGGAGGGGACATCACCATCCCAGACTCCTCGGGATTGGGGGAAGAAGTATGGACTAGAATGGACTTGTTGGTGTCCTGCTATAGACTTGTGATTCATGCAATGGAAGAAATTACAAAATTATGTGGAGCCAGGGTCACTGGACACTTTGGGAGCAGGGTGAGGGAAGGACAATTGTAATGCGGGGTTTTTTGGGGGACCTGGGAATTGTCGTGAGTGATGTTGCAATGGAGGATGTAGGCCATTTTGTATCATCATGTATCATTCGGAACTGTATGGGAGAGAGGGTCGTCTACAGCCTGAACTGTGATCCATGCTTGATGGCAAAGCCCCAAAATGTGTATATCTATCACAAGCATTATGCCACACTGAGGGATGTGTATGTGGGGGGTTGTGGGAGGGGTGGGGGGTAGCATATGGGTACTCCTGGAATCTCTGTGTAACATTTATGTAATCAATGTATCCTAAAAATATATATAGATATATAAAAAATAAATAAAAAATTTTTAAAAACTACACTTGAAACTTCTGTAAGTTTGAGATTATCTCATAATTTTTTAAAAATTACAGAAAAAAACTTAGTGAAGCATAATGAATGTTGATCGTGAAAAAAACTTTTTAAATACAGAAGAAAATTGAAATAATCTACTATCCTATTATTCAGGGGTAACTGTCATTAACTATTTGATCTGCCAGTCTTTTCTATGCAAAAATTTTAATAAACTAAAATTATATTTTCGAAGTGTTGTATCATGTACTTCTTAAACTTTTTCAATACTTGCATATAATTCCATTGTAAAAGTGTTCAATGATTCAATTAACCGTTATTACACATTTAAGCTGTTGCTGATTTTTTCTTTGTTATAAATAACAGTGCAATAAGCCTCTTTACACACATATCTTTGCACATCTGATTTTTCTCCTTAGGGTGTATTTCTAGAAGTGGACCCAATAGATAATAGTAGGGTACAGACTTTTTAAACATTCTTGACACACAGAGAACTGTGAAAGTGCCCTACAGAAGCACCGCACTAAACTATACGACACGAGCAGGATTGACAGTGTCTGCTAAAAAGTGCTCTAACTTTTAACAGTCACCGTCTGGCCACCTTCCAGGCTCTCTCACAGACATGGCTCATCTGGCCTCGGCGACCCCCTGGTGGAGGAAAGGAATGGGGATCTGGCTCTAAGCACACCCGGGCAAGCCTGGCAGGACGCTAGCAGCGGCTCCAGACGTGCAGGCAAGGCAGCAGCAGGGCTGGGCCGGCCACCTCCGGGTGGATGGTGGCCTCTCTCCTAGACAACCCGCCCACTGTAAATGGCGCGGTCCTCTTCTCCCCCCAGGGATCTCACCGAGACTGAGTGGTCGACGGGACTCACCCTGTGGTCCTCCCCCAAGACCCAGGCAATCGCTCATTTGTACACATTTTCAGTAACATCTCAGCAACTTCAGGTTTAAGCAAAACGCCCCCCAAAGCTCTTTCTAACGGGACCAGAGGCCACCCTTCAGTGCAGCTCGGTCCATTTGCAGCTGGGCCCCAGTCCCCTCAGCCCATCACCACCCAATGCTCCAGGCTGGCCCCTGGCCCCTGGCCCTCCAAGGTCTCCCAGCCGCCCCCTCCCACCTGCACTGCCTGCCAACTCTGCAGGCAGCGACTATTGGGCTTTCTCGTCTCTGGGTACAGCGTCCAGCTGAGCCGTGCACCCAGCAGCCACCCAGGGCTTGCACCAAAGTGATAAGCCCGAAGGTCACAGAAAGCAACAACTCTGAAACAATGTCACTCTTTGGACTCTTGTAGAACAAGAAAAACACCATTACAGAGGGCCTGAAACCCCGTAAGACTTCATTTCTGATTTTGAAACCCAAAGGATCTTTTTGTTAGAGCTCTGTTTAAAACAGTAAAACATTTCCCTGTATTATTTTATCACCCAGGCTTCAGTCTCAGCAGCTTACCGTCATTGTCCCTGCTCTGTGCTGCAAGCCACTGAGAAAGAAGATGAGGGCTCTTCACTTTTGCTACTGCGATGTCACTTCATCAAGCCCACCTCCTCTGAGAGTGACCTACTGCCAGGACAGACAGCAACCTCCTAGCACCGGTACGCCCTCCTGCCCTCCCCTCACAGGGCTCTCCAAGGGGCTCCTGTGTGCCTGGAGCCAAAGCACTGGGGTGAGCAGGGGGGAGCTGGGCCTCTGAGGCCTTGGTCTGGTGGGCACGGACAAGCCGCGAGATGATGGTAAGATGCTGAAATGAGGGCCATAGATACGGAGGAGGGACCAGGCCTGGAGAGATCCTAGGGGAAAGCGCAGTGGCCTGTGCTAAGGCCCGGAGCAGGGGAGAGCATCAGCCGCCAAAGAACGCCAAGCAGTCGCTTTGGCTCAAGGCCCCGCGAGGAGCGGAGGACGAGGTAGGGCAGCAAGCAGCCGCCCAGGGCCTGGGAGGCAGAAGGAGTCTGTACTTCCCTCTGCAAGCAAGGGTCCTAAGTCGAAGGAGAACAGCCATGTTTCAGAAAGCCACATCATCATAATAAAACAAAAGTGTGAGAACACTAAAGTGCAATCAGGAAAGGATGAAATTACAAATAACCATACCACGATGGGGGATGGGGAGAAGAAAAGAAAGGGGTGCTTGTATTCTCATGTCCCTGGTAGTTTGGAGAGGAAACTAGGCACATTTATCAGGCCCTGCAAAGGCAAAACAAGACAGGGGTATGGGTGGGTTGGGGACCGGTGGGGGACCACAGCAGGGAGGACCTAGTGTGGAGATATCAGGTTGCCACCAGGTAGAGCAAAGCCGCACAAAGCCAGGTGAGCAGATGGGTGACCCGGGGGCTAACTCCACCAGCCCGCGG
>PVKH010028417.1:0-12848 GCA_004027955.1 Chaetophractus vellerosus
AGAATATGAGAGATGTTAAGGGAGATAGAATTATTAAAACTTGATTTCCCACTGTGTATAGATAGGGACTTAGGTGTTGGTGAAGAATTAAAGAAAATACCCAAATTTAAGGAAGAAATATAATGGGTTTAGTTTTATAAACATTGAGTTTGAGGGATCTGATAGAGTACAGGAGATGCTTGCAGATATGCACGAGCAGCCTAGGAGAGAGATTTGAGCTGGAGTTAAGAATTTTAGTTATTCAACAAATATATATTGAACATTTTTATGTGCCAGGCATGTACCAGGCACTCAACATGTTATGAGGAGCAAAGACACCATATCTGCTTTATAACTATTATAATAAAGGAGACAAACAGAAATCAGTGATGAAGATATATCATTGCAACTTGAGACAAGTTCTATGAAGGAAGATTTTAGGGTATTACGATATAATTTTAACAGGAGGACCTGATCTAGTCAGGGTTGTGGAATCAGGGAATTATCTCATTTGAGTTGAAATCTGAAGAATGGGTAGGAATAGAAATGGGAGGGAATGTGGACCAGAAGACTATCCTGAGCAGAGGGAACATCAGTGTCTTATCAATAAAGTTTTCAAAAGTTATCAAACTGGGCAAAAAAAGAAAATAAATGAAGAAGAAACACTAACTGTATGCTGTATGCTGTTTAGATATGAAGAGTTCTGTCTAAAACAAAAGAATGTAGGAAGTTTGGAAAGAAAAAGATGGGAAAAGGTGTACTGGGCAACACAAACTAAAAAGGAAGCTGGTATATCTATATTAATATTGAACAAAGAAGACTTTTAAGCAAAAAACTAAAACCATATTACTAGAGATAAGGGAGAACTTCATAATGATAAATGTTCTATTCATACATATTAATATTAGGAAACTTCAGTGCACTACTTTAAAAAATGGGTAGAATATCTAATCAGAACATCATTAAGGAAATAGAAGGCTTGAACTATAATATATACCAACTAGACCTAACGGACATACATAGAGCTCTTGACCTAACAACAGCAAAATGTACATTCTTCTGTAATGCACATGGACCGTATATTTGTCCCAAAACAAGTCTCAATAAATTTTAAAATATTGAAACCATATAATGTATGCTTTGACCACAATGGAATGAAGCTAGAAATCAATAACAGAGGGAGAATTGGGAAATCTATAAGTAGAAATTAAACAACATGCTCATAAACAACCAGTGAGTCAAAGAAGAAGTCACAAGGGGAATTAGGAAATAGGTGAATGGAAAACACACATACACACACACACACCATACCAAAACTCATGGTATGTAGCAAAGGCAGTGCTGAGAGAAAAATTTATAGCTCTAAATGATTACACTAAAAAAGAAGAAAGACCTCAAATCAGAGACCAAACCTCAAAACTGGAGGATCTAGAAAAAAGAGCAAACTAAACCCAAAGTGAGAAGGAAGAAGGAAGATTAAAAAGGAGATAAATGAAATAGAGAATTAAAGTACACCAGAGAGGATCAATGAAATAAAAGTTTGGTTCTTTGAAAAGATCAATAAATTTGGCAAAACTTTAGCTAGACTGACAGAAAAAAAAAAAGAGGGAGGACATAAATAATTAAAATCAGAAATGAAAGGGGCACATTGCTAGCAACTACACAGAAATAAGAAAGATAATAAGAGGATACTGTGAATAACTGTATGCCAACAAATTAGATAACCTAGAAGAAATGGACAAATCCCTAGAAACACAAACTACTGATACTGACTGAAGAATAAATAGAAGCTCTCAACAGACCAATAACAAGTAAAGAAATTGAGCCAGTAAACAAAATCCTCCCAAAAAAGAAAAGCCTAGGACCAGATGGCTTCACTAGTGAACTTTACCAAACGTTCCAAGAAAAATTAACACCTGCTCAAACTCTTCCAAAAAATTGAAGAGGAGGGAACACTTGCTAACATATTCAGTGAGGTCAACATCACCCTAATACCAAAACCAAATAAAGATACCACAAATAAAGAAAATTTCAGACCAGTATCCCTTATGGATATAATTGCAAGAACCTTCAACATATAAGCAGACTGAATACAATAGCATATTAAAAGAATTATACACCATGATCAAGTGGGATTTATCCAGGTATGCAAGGGTATTTAAACATATGAAAATCAATTAATATACCACCTTAATAGAATGAAGCAAAAAGAACTTATGTTTATCTCAGGTGATGCAGAAAATGCTTTGACAAAATACACCATCCCTTCTTGAGAAAAATACTAAAAAACGAGGAATTTAAGGGAACTTACACAACATGATAAAGAGCATATTTGAAAAGCCCACAGCTAACATCCTACTTAATCATGAAAGACTGAAAGTTTACCCAAGAACAGGGACAAGACATGGATGCCCACTGTCACCACTGGTATTCAACATTGTACTGGAAGTTCTAGGCAGAGCAATTAGTCAAGAAAAAGAAATAAAAGACATCCATTTTGGAAATGAAGAAGTAAAACTTTCCCCATTTGCAGATGACATGATCCTATATATAGAAAATCCTGAAAAATCCAAAACAAAGCCACTAGAAATAATAAATTCAGAAAGAATGTCTACGAGATCAGCATGCAAAAGCCAGTGCTGTTTCTATACACTAGTAATGAACAATCTGAAAAGGAAATCAAGAAAAATTATTTCAGTTACAATTGTAACTAACGGAGTCAAACATCTAGGAATAAATTTAACCAAGGATGTGAAGGACTTGTACATGAAAATGCCAATACTTTGCTGAAAGAAATTAAAGAAAACATAAATAAATGATGGAAGGATATTCCGTGTTCATAGGTAAAAAGACTAAATATTGTTAAAATGTTAATTATACCCAAAGTGAATTACATTTTCAATGCAATCTCAATGAAAATTCTAGCTGCCTTCTTTGCAGAAATGGAAAAGCCAATCATCAAGGGGCCTGGAAAGCCAAAAAAATCTTGAAAAACAAGAATAAAATTAGAGGACTCACACTTCCCAATTTAAAAACTTATTACAAAGGTATAGTAATCAAAATAGTAGGATACTGTCACAAGGAGAGACATATAGACCAATGGAATCAAATTTAGAGTTCAGAAATAAATCCTAACATCTATGTCCAATTGATTTTTTTAAAAGATATTATTTAATTTATTTACCCACCCCCATCATTCTTTGTGTTTGCTGTCTGCTCTATGTGTCTGTTCATTGTGTGCTCTCTGTGTCTGCTCATCTTCATTTTAGGAGGCACCGGGAACCAAACCTGGGACCTCCCATGTGGTAAGTGGGCCCAACTGCTTGAGTCCACATCTGTTTCCCTGTCCAATTGATTTTGACAAGGGTGTCAGGTCCTCTGAAGGGGGAAAGAATTGTCTCTCCAGCAGGTAGCATTGGAAAAACTGGATATCCATATGTAAAAGAATGAAGGTGGACCCTTACCTCACACAATATACAAAAATGATCTCAAAATGGATCATAGACCTAAATATAAGAACCAAAGCTATAAAACTCCTAGAATAAAACATAGGGAAACATCTTAAGGACCTTGTGTTAGGCAATGGTTTCTTAGACTTCACACCAAAAACATGAGCAACAAAAGGATAGATAAATGGGACTTCATCAATTAAAAATGCTTCTGCATCAATGGACTTGATCATGAAAGTAAAAAGACAGCCTATAGAATGGGAGACAATATTTGGGAACTACGTATCTGATAAGTGCTTAATATTCAGAATATATAAAGAAATCCTACAATTCAAAAACAAAAAGACAACCCAATTTTTAAAATGGGCAAAAGGCTTGACTAGACATTTTTCCAAAGAAGATAACAAATGGACAATAAGCACATGAAAAGATGCTCAACAAACATCATTATCCATTAGGGAAATACAAATCAAAACCCTAATGAGATGCCATTTCAGCTGCACTAGAATGACTGCTATTAAAAAATGCAAAGTAAGTGTTAGAGAGAAAGTAGAAAAATAGGAACACTTATTCATTGTTGGTGGGAATGCAAAATGGTGCAGCTTGGTGGTTCCTCAGAAAGTTAAGTATCAAATTACCATTTGACCCAGCAATCCCATTTCTAGGTGTATACCAAAAGAACTGAAAGCAGGGACTCAAACAGATATTTTCACATTGATGTTCATAGTGGCATAAGTCACAATTGCCAAAAGATGGAAGCAATCCACGTGTTCATCAGAGATGAATGGATAAACAAAATGTGGTAAATACAAACAATGGATTAATTATTCAGCTGTAAAAAGGAATGAGGTTCTAGTATATGCAGCAACATGGATGAACCTTGAAGACATCATGTTAAGTGAAATAAGCCAGACATAAAAGCACAATATCATGTGATCTCACTTATATAAGATAATCAGAATATGCAAATTCATAAGATCAGAAACCAGAATACAAGTTATCAGATACTGGGATGGAGGTAGAGAGTGGGAAATTAATGCTTTAGTAGGTACAGAGCTTCTTTTTGGGGTGATAGGAAAAAATTTGGTAATGGATGGTGTATTAGTCAGCCAAAGGGGTGCTTTGCAATATATCAATAATTGGTTGGTCTTTATAAAGGGTATTTATTTGGGGTAGAAGCTTACAGTTACCAGGTCACAAAGCATAAAGTTCTTCCCACAACAAAGTCCACGTGTTGGAGCAAGACAGCTGCCGTCGTCTCCAGGGTTCAAGCTTCTGGGTTCCTCTGTTCCCAGGGCTGCGTTTCTCTCCGGGCTTAGCTTCTGTTTCCTCCACAAGTTCAGCTGTAGACCATGAGGCTCTCTACACTTTTGCGTCTCTCCACAAGGCCAGCTGTAGACTATCGGGCGAACGGCTCACTTGTCTTCTCCTGGAGCGCTCCTTTCCAACATCAGAACTGCTTCTCAACAATCTGCTTCTCAAATCTGCTGCCTTGCTTTTTACACTTGAGACCACACCCACCGAGTGGCGGGGCTCAATGCCCTACTAATGTGGCCCAGTTAATGCCCTAATCATAAACCAATCATGCCCAGATGAACAGATCAGTTTATAAGCATGATTTAATTTATATTTTTGGAATTCATAATTAGATAAAACTCAAACCATTACAGATGGTGATGAATGTAAAACAACACTGTGAATTTTATATTTGAATGTGATTAAAAGGGAAAATTTTAGGTTATATATGTTACAAGAATAAAATTTTTAAAAAATATATAGAATTTTACAACTCAAAGAGTGTACCCTTGGAGTATAGTTAATAGTATAATTATAATAATATTGTTTAATCAGTTGTAACAAAGATATCACACTCTAGTGCAAAGAGTTGATAATAGACAAAACTTCATGCGTGTGGGGGAGGTATAAGGGAACTGTGTACTTTCTGCGTAAGTTTTCTGTAAACCTACAATGGTTCTAATAAAAATGGAAAGAAAAGAAACAAAACACTTCAAGGGATGTTTGAACAATACTTACCTTCCTCTCACCATATAACTTATGATAGGACTCACAGAGCAATCATCTTGCCTATGCCTTGGCAAATTGTCTTACTTCTTTGTATTAAATTTGGATCCGCTTCCAACATTTTATCCTTTGCTTTTTCAGTATCATGAAAGATCTCCAACAGCTGGGGCTCCATCCTCCTTTTTGTCAACAACCACTTCACTCATTTATGTAGATAAGTTCAACTTCACTAAGTTCCTCTGGCTGCATATTTAGAGTCTATGGAACAGGAGAATCAACATTCTGAGTGGCAATTATTTCTTCTATAATTCCACTTATGTTCAATTTGAATTTCACTTCCAGCATTATCAATTTTTTGTTTCTTTGCTGCACTTATATCTTCCTGGCTAAATTCACTCTTTCAGTTAACCATTTTGTAAAATTTCATGTGGGTTCATTACTGGGAGGCAAGAAAATAATTTATTCTTAAATGTGAAAGATAGGGCCTTACTCTGTTGGGTGAAATTGAATAATGTTAATTTATTGTTTGATTTCCTACAGGTGAACTGGCATAGAGGTTGATCCCAAGATGCCATTAGTAAAAAGAAACATCGACCCTAGGCACTTGTGCCACACAGCACTACCCAGAGGCATTAAGAATGAACTGGAATGTGTAACCAATATTTCTTTGGCAAATATAATTAGACAACTAAGTAGCCTAAGTAAGTATTTTATATTAATGAAAATATTACTCAAACAAGAATGTTATGTTTTAAAGTATTAAGAATATATTATTGTGATTAATTTGTATTTGGTGTGAGGAGTACAAAATTATCCTGATGTGTAGTTATTTTTTAAGTAAAATTAAAGAATTTGAGTATTATTTTTGAAATTTGAAAAAAGTATGAGGTATCTTAAACAAATGAAATTCCAATACACTGTTAATTTATATATGTCTTTAAACCTTTCTTTGTACTGTTAGGGTAGTAAGACTTCATACTTGAAAATATTTTATTCATACATTACATATTGATTAGGAATTTTTCAAAATTAATAAATATAAGTGTTAGATGAATTTAAGTACAAGTACTCCATCATATATATTTATTAAGGAATGCCTACAGTCATATAAATATGTGTACATATATGGTACACATTTAGAATATACACCATTAATGTGTACCATAAGATTCAGTAGTATTTGAGTACCCACTAGATTATACAAAGCACCCTGGAACAATAAAAAGAATGGAAAATATTATGAGGACTCTTTCCCTTTCTGAATTTTATCACTTCTGTTTTACTTATTTTTATGACACAATTCTCACATTCAATATAACTACATAATTCCACTATGATTTTTTTTTTATTTGAATTTTTGGTTTTTGTGGAATTTTTTGCCACAAAAGCAGAAACTTCTGTAACTTTCCTAAAGGGATACTTAAATAATTTTTGTTACCACATCTGCTCCCCACTCCCCAAGAGAAAGAGTTGGACAAACAGACACACGTATTAGATACATTGTGTTAATAGAGCTTTGTAAAACAAACAAACAAAAAAACAAAAAAACAAAAAAACTTTAGAACTGGATTCCCCTTTAGTTCCCTGAGGAAAAAGATAAAGGGCCCCTTTAAAATGCTTATTCTCCCATTTAAATACCTTGTGAGTTAGGAAAAAAATGGCTGGAAGGGAAAACATCAAATCCTGATATTTGGTAATCCTTAAGGTCCAATAACTACAAAAGTTCCTTAAATCTAAACAGGTTACTTCTTCTTGTATTTACTCTACAAATTTCCTTTCTTTTCTCTTTCTTAAACTTACTTCTATACCATTAAGTACCCAGAATAACTTATTCAAGCAAATAAATAGACCCAGCTGCATGTTTTCTATGTGAGGGCTGACTATCAATGAAATAATCCTTAGTCTACTAAATTCAATACGTAGAGAAATAGATTAAATCTCTAAAAATTAGTAGGCCTGTTTAACAAGATTTGAAGAAACATAGAATTTATATCATCAATTATATCAATTAAAGAAACATTTTTAAAGGTTCTTTTGTAAAAAGTAAGAAAACTTTTGTACCCTGAAGCTAATTTGTTTAGGGTTTGATTGCCCCTGCAAGTAACCTTTATTCTGAAGAGTATGATTGTATAAAGATGTCGGTCCTTTCTAATCTTATTCCTCCTCAGGGCTTTGGATCAAAATGTTCCTGATCCCATTCTAATAGAAAGAATAACATGAGGATTAACTAGAATTTTAGGAGTCCCCCCAAAATATCAAAGGATTGAGTGTGGGTAGGTAGGTGCCAATAGCACAAGCACCAGTGAAACCAACTATAGTGAATAGGTATGTGGTGGCAAAAGATGAAAAGTTTGCATGGAATCAGCCAGTTACCTAAGAAGAGAAGAAAGCATTTTTTAAAAGAATTTAGTTGCAGATAATTTCAAAGGGAAAGATGGGTTCTAGGGCAATTCAAGGATGGCAAATAGGTTTGTGTGTGTGTGTGTGTATGTGTGTGTGTGTTGTTTGTTTGTTTTAATATAGTCTTTGAAAATTTGAAACAAGACCATATTTAACTGTTGAAAAAATATGTAATAAAAATAGATTGTATTTTTCCCTTCAATCCATCCTGCATATTGTGAACAGATTTGTTGTCCACAATCCTAGATCAGATCATATTGCTACCATGTTTGAAAACTTCTAAATGGCTTTGCATTGCCCACAAAGTAAAATAAGGCCTCTGGGATATGGCCACCATCTGCCATGCAAGCCAGGTGCCCCACTGTTAGGTTTTACACAATTTGTTTTAGCCAAACAACTCATGGACTTCTCTGCTTCATGCCTTTACATCAGCAGTTTCTTCCACCTAGAATAAGTTCTCTGGCCATCTTTATATGTTAAAATTGTAGTCTTTCAAGGTTCCAAATCTACTTAACAATTACTCTCTCTTTCTCTGAGTTCATTTAGTACTTTTACCCATACCAATTTTATAGAACTTTGATCTCTTTATAACTCATATTTGTATAAATGACATCTTCTCATTAAATTGAAAATGACCTCACAGCAGAAACATTGATCAATCTTATATTTTCCGAAATTCCTAGTATAACCAATTGCACACTATAGGTACTTAATAAGTATTTAGTTACTGAAGGAAGGAAGAAATATTGGGCCAGACATGTCTAATCGAACTAGTCTTTTTCAAGACAAAATACTAAGTTTGATTTAGAAAATAAAGATATAATCAATTCACAATTAAATGAAACTTGCAGCTGAGACTTTGAAAATATTATTTTATGGAGCATTTGGGAGTTTATCTTTCAGTAACAGACATACCTTAATAGAAATTTTTAGTTTAGCTATTTGGGGTAAAGCTTTGTAGGGTATAAAAAAATAAAGTAGATTATTGCAGATCCTTCTTCCCTCTGTGTGTTTCTTCCAAGAAAGGGAAATTAGGGCAAAATCTTTAGAAACAGAATTACATGATACATAGGGGTCCACTGGATTATTGATATTGTTTTTAAAGTATTGTTTGATCTATGAATGTTAGGGGAAGAGGATTTGTACTTTTGCTTACTTGTTATTGCTGCTATTTTTTTTTTTTTAGAGGTTTCAGCCATTTTGTGTTTTGGGACAAAATATCTCTGTCTTTATATAGATTTTATTAGTCTAGGGAAATATTTTTATATTTTCAAGTTCTAAAGTGAAAGGTATGGGGTGGTCACTAGTCTGAGGACTAAGTTGGTCAAGTGAGTTGTCTAAAGGACATCAGGATATCAGGTAAGAAGAGTCTGATATACAGCATGATGTAAACGCAGCAAGTGAATAGTGTCCTGGCCTCTGGGGCACAAAAGACAAGCAGGCTAATCAGAGGATAAAGGACAATGGGAGGGGCAGGTAGGAGAGGAGACAGGCAATTAATCTGAATGCTCTTGATGAAAGCACCCAGTTTTTACGTTGTCTTTGAAATAGTTGAAGTCTACATTAAAGAGCTATATATTTGAATTTTTTAAAAAAAGATATTTATTTCTCTCTCCCCCTCCCATTGTTTTTTGCACTTGGTGTCTGCTGTGTTCTTCTGTATCTGCTTGTCTTCTCTTTAGGCAGCATTGGGAACTGATCCTGGGACCTTCTGGAGTGGAGAGAGGCTGCTCAATCTCTTGCGCCACCTCAGCTCCCTGGTCTGCTGTGTCTCTTATTGTCTCTCTTCTGTGTCTCTTTTTGTTGCATCATCTTGCTGTGCTACCTCTCCGCGTGGTCCAGCACTCCTGCGCAGGCCAGCGCTCTGCGTGGGCCCGCTTGCCACGCAGGCCAGCTCACTTTTCACCAGGAGGCCCTGGGAATCAAACTCTGGACCTCCTTTATGGTAGATGGGAGCCCAATCACTTGAGCTACATCTGCTTCCCATATATTTAAGTATATCCCTTGTCTCTTTTGTTGGTTACTTTTTTCAGGTTAAATATTGAAAGTGAATTACTGCCATAATACTGCATTGTTTACTTGTTTCTTCCTTGGGAAAGCAATGTTTTAAATTAAATTTAAAGCAAAAAATTGTAATTTTGAGAAGAGTCAGAAGAAGAGTCTTAGATTTCCCATATATTATATTAACTATATTGTTTAAAGACATTTTGCTGACTTTTTTGGGGTGTTCTAGCACTGATTATATCTAATGTAACATGACTTCCTATAAAAGTTATCAGTACATGAACAAAATACATATTAATGGCATAGAAATGACATTAATAACTTTGAATGAAACATTTCTTAAAATTAAAATGAATTTTGGATCTAATACAGACATCTTGTTAGGTGTATTCCCAAAATAGGATTTAGAACTAATATAATTTGTTAAGGGTGTAAATTTGTAGTACAAACCTATTTTTTACATAACCTGAAGATGAAAATTTAAGTACTTTTTTAAGTCCAGTATAGTCCATATAAGCAAGCACATGGCTATATTGCAGCTGTTTTAGTTTCCTTGGCTTCTCAAATAACTACCATGCAATGAGTTGACTTAAACAATGGGAATCTATTAGCTCATGTTTTGAAGATAACAGAAAGTCTAAGTCAATGCATCATCAAGTTGATGCTTTCTTCCCAAAGACTGGTAATCTGGGACTGGCTGCTGGCAATCCTTGGTCCTTGGCTCCTCTGTCACATAGGAATGCACATAGCAGCCTCTCCTGGCCCTTCCACTCTTTTCCAGGTTCCATTGAGTTTCAGCTTCCTGCTTCTCATGGCTTTTTCTCTATCTATATTTCATTCTATAGTTATCCCTTCCACATTGCAGGGGCATGGTGCCCCCCCCCCCCCCGATCTGGAAAACCCGTGTAAAATTTTTTAGGTCCTCCCTTCTTACCAGAGGAGATGTCTAAATTTTTTTCTTTTTCTTTTATGGGGTGTTTACAGTACCTTATTGTAAATCTGGGTTAAGTACTTGGTCATAGGCTATATGTAGGTCAATGTTAAGTAAAAAATACTGTATGAAAAAGAAATTAAAAATATAAAATAAATATTAAAAATTTTTAAAATGAAACAAATTTGAGGAAAATAATACTGAACATATTGCATGTATAATAAAAAAGACATTAAAAAATGACAAGTGCTTTAGAACTGCAGTTCATTTACTACAAATTCAATTTTTTTAAAATTATGTAGCTGTTCATATATGTTATGAAACAGTAAAATACATACTGTACAGGTAATACTATACATAACAGTGAATATGTGTTATGCATTTATGAGTTACTAAACTTTAAGATAGCTCTACATTTTTTTAGCATTTGTGTGTTGTCTGCTGGCTTTGTGTTCTTTTCACAAACTTAACTTTTTACATATTTTTACTTTAAAAAAGAAATTGTGTATATTTATGGTATTAAAAGATAAAATATGTTGCTATTATACAATACTCTAAATATATTTTATGCATTTCTGAATTTTTAAACTTTTTCTGTATTGTCTGCTGGCTTTCATGTATTGTCTGCGGCTTCTGCATATCTCCCCCAAAATTCCTATTTAATTTCTTATGCCAACCCATGATATATTGAAACTGCAGTGGGGAAGGTCATGATGTGGAAGGGATGATTATACTTATAAAGGACTCTAGTAATAGGATTAAGACCTATTCTGATTGAGTTGTGCCACATCTTAACTGAAGTAACCTCATCAAAAGGTCCTACTTACAATGGGTTCATATCCAGGAATGGATTAAGTTTAAGAAAATGTTTTTTCTGGGGTACATGCAGCTCCAGTCTACCACAACAGCCAAATTCTAAAAACATGAATATATTGTGAAAATACAACTAAGTTAGGTTTAGGGTGCTTCAAATTTGGAATCAGAAACCACATAGGCATATTCTAAGCAGTTCATAGAGATTCGGAAGCAAAGAGAAGATCCACAAAATATTGTAGCAAGGTGTAACAATTCCCTGGAATTAAGCTATAACAGGTTTCCCAGCTGACATAATTGGGAACCTGGAATTAAATTTAAAAGACCTCCAGATAGCCAGAATAAATAATCCCATTCCTAAAGATCATGCCCATAATATATCCAATCGATCCCTTTCTGAAACTGTTTACTTTCACTTTGATAGTTCAAACAGTTTTGATTATGTGGTTTCCAAACATTAATGCTTCAGAGTATTAAAAGAGTGAGTCGGTGGGGGGAGATAATAGAAGCAGGTATACACTGAAGCCAGCCAAAAGAGGTAGTTTACAGCAAAGGAAGATATGACATAAGAGAAGAAGCAATATAAAAACTGGAAAATAACAAAAACAGGAAAAATTTAAAAGCAAATATTATTATACATTTCAGGGCTGTTTTCTAGCCTAGGATAATAATTGATTTTCATAATGACCATAAGTCCTCATGAAAGGTTAAATTATGTTTTAATTTGTATTCCACTTAATATGACAGGGAAGTTTGTTTTCCATCCAGAATGGTTAAAATATTAATTTATGCATTAAATAATAATCTATGAATGACTTAGAAAACTAGGCTATCCAAAATGGCTCTGGGTAAACTGCAGGGCTCAGCATGGCTTGGGACTGGACATCCCCCTCTCCTCTTCCTCACAAAAATATATAGCCTTGTTTTTGTTTTTTTTTTAAAGATTTATTTATTTTATTATATATCTCCCCTTCCCCTGCTGCGGCGACATGCCGAGAGTGGTCACTGCGCAGGCGCGGCTTTCCCCGCTTGTGGGCGGTCTCTGCGTCCGTTCACGGCCGGCTTTCAGTTCGCGGGTGGCTGGCTGCGCTCCATCCACGGGCGACCTGCCCTGCCCGTGGCGGCTCTTGCCATGTCCGTGGCAGCTTCTTGCCCTGCCCACGGCGGCTCCGGCCCGCCCATGGCAGCTTGCCATTCTCAAGGCGGTCTGCCCGCTAGGAGAGGTCCCCAGGAATCGAACCCGGGGCCTC
>PVKH010028418.1:0-12847 GCA_004027955.1 Chaetophractus vellerosus
AGTTCCCAGTGCCTCATGCAGAAGGCAAGCAAAACAATGAGCAGACAGAGGAGGAAACTACCTGGGTGAAGCAAGGGATATTCTTTGGGTTCCTTGTCTTTCCATTGCTCACCCTCCTGGGGGTTGTGCAGCACTCTCCTGGTCAGCTGAGGGCCAAAGCAGCTCCTTTGGAGACCTTCTGGGCCTTTCTCTTTTGTTTCTGTGAGAGAGTTGATCCCTGCCTGCCTACATTGCAGCCATCATCCCAGAAGTCAGGTATCTTTTTAGATTCATTACACTATTAAAAATATACTTCTTCATGGTTTTAAAAGATATTTGGATTATATAAATTTCACATAAAAATATAGGGGATTCCTGTTTGTTCCACTCCTTACCCCCCCCCCAAATTTCCCACATTAACAACATCCTCCATTAGTGTGGTACATTTGTTACAATTCATGAACATATTTTGGAATATTGCCACAAAGCATGGATTATAATTTGCACTGTATTTTTCACTCTCTCCTGCACAATATTGTAAGTTATGAAAAGATATATAATGACCTGTATCTGTCATTGTAATTTCATTCAGGACAATTCCCAAGTCCTGAAAATACCCTCATATTATACCTTTTTCCCCTCTCCCTCCACTCAGAACTTCTGATGGACTAGAGTACACTTACTGGTATTCTACTTTAGATGTATTGTGACATTAGCAATGGCAAATTTTTATAATTGATTCATTACACTTTGAATAACAAAAATACAAGATAATTAATTATGATTATTTTTATTTTAAAAATTTTATTTTTCCCCCTGTAAAATCCATCCAAAATATACAATGGAACTCAATATAATCACATAGATGTGCATTCATTACCACAATTAATTTTAGAACATATCCATTGTTTAAAAAAGAATAATTCCATACCCCTTATGCCCACTTATTTTTGACCCTTAGCATTGGCAGAGTGCTTTTGTTACAATTCATGGAATAATTGCAATATTATTATTGTTAAGTGTGGCCATAGGATGCATTAGTAGTGGCTCCTTTTTTACTATAAACAAGGAATCTTCCCTTTTTCTGAATTTCATTATGAATATTAAGAGACAGGAAAGGGAACAAACAATGTTTATACTCTATCATCCATTTTTCTCACTTATCCTCAAAAGTCTCTTCAGTGATCATGATCAAAATTTGATACACACAAGAGCAACAATTCCTGCATAAAATGCCTCTGAAAATGTAGAGTTTTGATTGAGGTTTGTGACCAGTTATTCTACACAAACTTTCCCACCCTTTAAAACTCTCCTAATAATCTGAAAGCAACCATAGTGTTTGTCATTTTTAATACACTTTTCTGAAGGAAATGAATAAACAAGTGATTACCAGTGTTGCCGTCAAGTATCTGAAGGGATACCCAGTGTAAGGTGCAGCAAACTTTCTTATACATGTATAGAGAAATTGTAACACTTAGCAACAGCCTTCATATTTCATTTATATTACCTTTATAAAATGTATACATTATTATCAAAGTTGTGAACTTACAAAACAATGATGGATTTTTGGGAATGTGGCACTGAATTAGGTAGGCAAAGTCTGTCAGGCATCTCACCAAAGCCTGTTCAAACATTTCACCAAAAAGTGGAGAGAAGGCAGGGACGTATCTAAATGAGCTGCTTTGGCTATATATAGAATGGGAAGGAATTCTGAGTCATCCAGAAAGATACTTCAAAGATAAAGAAGTCAAAGGAAATCCAGGAGTTGCTCACACCTGTGCCTGGAAATGGCACATATATATGCCCTCAGGGCAGGTAGACTTGGTGGTGCCCCTGGCATACTGCTGCCAACAGAGTGGGAGGGGCCACTCCCTGGGATGAAGAGGGTCTGAATTAGGGTGGAAAGTTGTTTATTTGTGGTGAGTTTGACCAGCTAAGCCCCCTTTGAATCTCAGAAAGACCCTGACCAATGAGGAGAGGGGAGGGGGCATCTGCTCAGGCCAGCCCTCATGCCCAGCCACCAGGGAAGAGAGAGGAACTAAAATTGAGAGGGATGGGGACAGGCACCTAATCAGAAGGACTCTAGCAAACTGTAGAAGTCTAAAATGTCTGAGGGAAAGGGGGAGGATAGGTTTCTGAAGCATAATTAACCTAAGGGAGAAAGTTTATCTCAGTGGAGGAATTAATGCCTTGCATATGTGAGGTCCCTGGTTTGAGTCCTGGGTCTCCTTAGAGAAGTGATCCAGTGCATGATCCACTGGGTTTTCAGGCATCCAGGTGATACCTTATGTCAGGGAACATATAGATATTCTTTTAGTTTTAAGTTTTGTTATATCTGTTATATTTCCCCCTTATATTCCTTGCTAAAATCCAGTACATCAACTGCAAATGGCAGGTTACAGGATGATTGATTGCTGGACACTGGCAGTCTGAAAAGCTCCTTAGTGGCCTAAGAGAGAATGCTGTTTTTCCTGGATTTTTTTTTCTTTTAGTTTGATTGAATTTTTTTTTCTCCATTTAATGCTTCCTTTTTATTCATTTCTCTATTTTTCTACCTTTAATTTTTCTTTCCTTCATTTTTCTATCTTATGTTTTCAGTTGTTTTTCTTATGTGCCACCTCTTTTTGTTTGGTATTAAATTTTATTTTTCTCTTCTTTTATGCTTTCTTTTGTTTTTACTTTTTTTCTTTTTTCCCCACTTTTCTCATCATTCCAGCCTTTTAATTTGTTCTATATATTTTTCTCTATTTTATTCATCATTTCACTTTTCTATTCTACTTTTTTTTAAAGATTTATTTATTTTATTACATATCTCCCCTTCCCCCCACTGCGGTGATGCGCTGTGTGGTCACTGCGCAGGAGTGGCTTTCCCAGCTTGTGCACAGTCTCTGTGTCCTTTCAAGTGGGCTTTCAGTTCATGGGTGGCTGGCTGCGCTCCATTCGCGGGTGACCTGCCCTGCCCATGGCAGGTTTTGCCCTGTCCATGGCAGCTTTTTGCCCTGCCCACAGCGGCTCTGGCCCGCCCATGGCAGCTTGCCCTTCTCAAGGTAGTCTGCCCACTAGGAGAGGTTCCCGGAATCGAACCCAGGGCCTCCCATGTGGTATCCCTCTGCCCTATCCACTGGCCCCTCTATTCCACTTTTTAACTCTTATTCTTCTGGAATTATCATTTTTTATCCTAGTGTTAATTATTTATTTTTCTAGATCTTGTGTGGTTCTTCTTCTACTTTTTCCATATTATTACTATCATTCTTTTTCTCTTCTTATCTTTTGCCTTTTCTATGGTACTAATTTTCTTGTTTCAAGGGAGCATAGACCACCAAAACAAAATAGGATAAGAAAAAAGTTTCAAAGTGAAGCCTTATCACACACACAAACAACAAAAATTACAACCCTAGAGTAGAAAGAGAAGCTAACCAATTGAATAAACCCATCAAGATAACCAGATGCCTACACATCAACACAAAATTACAAGCAATACTAAGAAACAGAAAGATATACCTGAGTCTAATGAACAAACCCAAAACAGGAAGATATGCAGAATGTGGAACACCTGATCAAGGATGTCCAAAAAATATCATGAATCAACTTAATGAAGTGTAGGAAGAAATTAAGTATATAATGAAGGCACTGAGTGAACATACTGAAGAAATTGTAAATATGCATTTAAAAATAATGGATCTGATGATGATAAATGGCATAATGCAAGAAATCAAAAATACACTGGGAGCACATTCTAGCAGATTTGAAGAGGCACACAAAAGAATTAGTTATTTTGAAGACAGTACATCTGAAATCAGACAGATTTTAGAACAGATAGATAAAAAACAGAAAAAAACCCCAGCAGCAACTTAGGGATTTGAATGACAATATGAAATGCAAAAGCATGTGGATTATGGGCATCTCAGAGGGAGAAAAGAAGGGAAAATGGGTAGAAGGTGTGTTAGAGGAAACAATGGATGAAAATTTTCAAATGCTTTTGAGGGACAGGGACATATATGCCCAGGAAGTGCAACTCACCCCAAACAGTATAAATCGTAACAAACTTATCCCAAGACATATATCAAATTGCCCAATGCTGAAGACAAAAAGAGAATATTGAAAACAGTAACAGAAAAGAGATCTATCACATAGAAGGGAAGCTCAATAAGATTAAGTGCTGATTTCTGATCTGAAACCATTGAGGAAAGGAGAAAGTGGTATGACATAGTTAAGGTGTTAAAAAAAAAAAAACTGTCAGGCAAGAATTTTATATCCAGAAAAGCTAGCATTCAAAAATAAGGGTGAGTTCAAAATATTCACAGATAAATGGAACTTAAGAGAGAGTATGTGAAAATGAAACCTGCCCTTTGAGAAATACTAAAGAGAGTTCTGTAGGTTGAAAGGACAAAACAGGAGAGAGAGTGTTGGAGGAGAGTATAGGAAAGAAGATTATTGGTAAGAATAACAAAAAAGAGAAACAGAGAAATAAAAACAACATATGATATATCTATTCAGCAATTTCTCACTGCTTTGATCAGCAATGCTTTAACACATTCTTTCTTAATGAGTGGGAAAATATTCTCTTTATTCCTTTTATAAAAAATTATCACCCCAAATTACTCTTTGTGGAAAACATGGCTAATTTTCCTATGCCTGGGTTTTTTTGTTAACTGCTGAATACTAAGTTTGGGGGGATTAGCAATATCTTAACTTAATCATCAATCTCACAGCCATTCTAGGAACTGAGGGGTTACCATGTGCATTAGTTCTTATAACTGATGCTATGAATTACCACAAGCTTTGTGGCTAAAACAAAACAAACTTGTTAGCTTTCAATCCTGAAGTCAAAATTCCAAAATGATCCTTACTTTCTCAAAAATCAAGTCTACAAAGTTGTGTTCTTTCCTGGATGCTCCAAGCAATGTCTACTTTTTACTGCATTTTTTTGTTTCTTTGAGGGTTCCCACATTCCAAGGCTCATGACCCTCTTCCATCTTCAAAACCATCCATGACCATGGGGTCTTCTCACTGGCATTACTCTGACACTCACTTCTCTAATTTCTCTTTCACATTTTTTCTCAGTCAAAATTATGCAGGATAACTTCCCTATTGAGGGGGTCATCAGATTAATATAGTGCCATCTCCTAACTTAGTTCTCCTATGTCATGTAAGATAACATTTTCAGAGGCTCCAGGGATTATAACATGAGCATTGGCAGAGGCACATTATTCAGCCTACCATGCCATATTTCACATATTTGGCCACAGAGATATGATCTGCAGTCTACTGTATGAGTTATTAGGAAAACATGCATATTCTTCATTTAAAAGCAAAAATAAGACAGAATTAGAAATACAATGCTCATCAAATGAGCCATGAAAATAAGAATATACATTGTATGATTCCATTTAAATAAATATCTTAAACAAAAATATAACTCCTGGTGTTACTATTCTGAATTTTGTTTCACATAATCATGAAAGGGATGACAGTAAATTTGACATAGAGATCCTCAATGGCTGGCCATGTTCTGTTTTTTGGTCTGAGTTCTGGTTAAATGATGGATTAGTCAGCCAAAGGGTTGCTGATATAAAATACTAGAATTTTGTTGGCCTTTGCAAAGTGTATATATTTAGGATAGAAGCTTACAGTTGCCATGCTGTAAAACATAAGTTACTTACCTCACCAAAGTCTGTTGCCTCATGGTGATGAAAGATGGTGGGCAATGTCTTTTAGAGTTCAGCCTCCCTCTTCCTCTGAAGGCTCTATGGTCTCAGCTTCTTCCAAAATCAGCTGTAGCCTTTCATAAGTCTTGTCCCTCTCTGGGGACTCCTTTTGCTCTGGGTTCAGCTGCTCATGGCTCTGGTCTCTGCACCCACAAACCATCAGTCAAACAGCTCATTTCTCTTCCCAGGGCCTTTGCTGTACCTTGTGGATCCTTCTCTGTTTCCTCACATATCTGCTTCTCCATGTTCTTTGTGTGTGATTAATTCCTGGTGTTTCAGCTCAAAATCCATCAACTCTGTCCTTGGTCATGTCTTTTCTCTGTGAGTCCCCACCCACCAAGTGTCAGGGACACAATGCCCTACTGACATGGCCCAATCAAAGCCCTAGTCATAATTTAATCAAGTAAAAGTTAAACCTCAGTCAGACAAGGTTACAAACATAATTTAATATCTTATTTTGGAATTCATAAAAAATATCAAACTGCTATACACAGAATATAATTATTTTTATTTTGAAAATCCACTGAGATTATCATACTGCACTTTTCCATATAGTTGTTATACTAAAAGGGAATTTTGAAAAAGACCAACCCATTACTTCTCTATGTACTACATCCCTGAGTCTATTCCATCTTTCTCATTAGGATGTGGATTAAATGTCTGGATGTGCAGTATCTAGTCTTTGACCTTGAAGATTAAAACCCATGTTGAGTAAAGTAAATAAGATGGAATTTTTATCAATGTCATTGGGCTACCACAATAGCCCTGGAATACTTAATCATAGTCCTGTGATGTGTGGACAAATAAGCTGAAAAAAATTAACATGTCTTTTTATTCACCTGTTTGTTCATTTTAATTGACTGTCAGCCTGATCTTTGTCCTCATCAAAAAGGCAGACTCTAGGGACAAATCCCACACCTGATGAATAGAAATCTGTATTTACAGGATTGATGGGTGATTTACCAGCACAGTAGATCTTAAGAGACAGTGGTCTAATGGACCCAGTTGTAAATACAGTCAGAATTTATCAGAAGTAAGGGAGGATAGAAGGAAAAAAGGTTTTGAAAGTGAACAAATTTCTTATATAATAACTGATAACCATATAAGGATCACAGTACTTGAACATGTGTCTTTGGTATTAAAATAATCCATGTTGAGGGGATGTTGAGGGTTTCAAATATCTAACAAGGGTCCTTACAGAGAAATAATTCAATAGGGCTTCTTTTTATAATTGTTTTTTTATTTTTAAAGAAGCTTTAGTTTACATAAATGTTACATAAAAATTACAAGAGATTCGTATATGCCCCACTCCCTCTGCACCTATACTTTCCCAAATTAACAACATTATTCATTAGTGTGGTACATTTGTTAAAATTGATGAACCCTTATTGAAGCTTTGCTACTAACCATGGACTTCAGTTTACATTGTAGTTTACACTTTGTATCACACAATTTTCTAAGTTATGACAAAATATTCAATGGCCTGTGTCCATCACTACAGCCTCACTGAGGATAATTCCAATATCCCAAAAATGCCTCCATATTACACCTATTCTCCCTTATCCCATCCTACAGAATCTCTGGTGGCCACTTCCTTTCAATCATTGTAAAGGGTTCTTCAATTGTTTGAATAATAATAAGTCTATAGTAGAATAATAAGTCTACTTTATTCCATTGCTCATTCCCTAACATTAGTGATTTTGAGACACTGATGGCCAGTCTGCTTCTAATTGAGAGTTGGCTTAGATTCCTTGGGGTATGTGGATAGAGCTATCTTTCTTGCAATTGCAGACCATCTCTGTTCCTTGGGTTGGATGTTGTCCATCATCCCTTCCTTGTTAGTTGCCCTGGGTGAGTAGGTGTTGCAACTCTGCTGAAATTCAGAGCTCAACTGGGTCATGAATGGACCAAAAATTTAAGTATCTGGGACAGGTATGTATTGAGTAAGTTAAAATAAATCAGTAAGAAAGGAAAATACAAAATCATACCACAATCAATTTAAAGAAATACAGCTTGTTTTGGGACAAAATCTCTTCTGGCTGTAGACCTGTGAAACCAACAAAATTCTTTATCTCCTTGCAATATACAAAGGGACAGACATAGGATAAACATTTGCATTACCATAATTAGAATCTGGGATGGAAACATGAGACCCTGGTCCCCAACAATTCTGAAAACCTGAAGGACATACTTCATTAGTTTTCAAAGTCTGAGAGTCATTCTTAAGATGATAGTTTCTTCTCATCCTTGTGGCTTCATTGCTTCCCACTCTTTCCAGAGGCTTTCCCAATGGCTATTTTATTGGTCTCACCCTCATCAAGCATCTTGGTGATGACTGATATCCATACCTCACCCTCCATTGGGGAGATGGCACACTTTACCTAATTTCTAGGGTAAAGTCTCAACAAACAAAGTTCAGTGAGGTGGAGGCAACATTCTCCCTAATCTCTATCATATAGGACCAACCCTCACAGAGCAATGTGTTGGTAACCTGGCCTTCCTTTATCCATGGGGAACAGAACTGCACATCTCAGACCTATGGGGTGTTTACCTCAATCTCCCCAACTCATGGAGAATGTGATTCACCCTTTCTCTAGCCTGGGATGGCAAAAGACCATGAACAGCAGGCTGGAACATCCACTCTTTTCAAATTCTGAGGCAAACCCACCCTCCTGGTTCATATGGGTGCAGTTCCTCTCTTGGCTTAATCCAATGAGATATCTTAATTCCAGACATCAGCTTCCATGATTTTCCTCTTTGAGCTGTTTTCACTTCCATGTCTCCCCTCCATATCCCTTTCAGTGCAGGCTGACAAAACAACGATTTTGTTTATACATGAAAAGGTGGCTGGTTTAGCATGCAGGAAGCAGGTGTCCAAGTCATCAGGCAGACTTTCCAAAAGTCTTTCCTAGATAACTGTATGTTCAATTCTGACTTACAAGTTCCAAGTTTAGTTAATTCTTCAAATGGGGCACTATCATCTGGGGGCTTGATTTCCAGAGGCTTGGAATTTCTGGAATCAGTTTCTGTTCTTTGCCCAACAATTCAGTTATCAACTTATCTCCTTCCTCTAACATTTTGCTATAAGCTGCAAGGTGAAGCCAGGCTGCATTTTCCACATTTAGCTAGTAAATCTCCTTGGCTAAATTTCCAAGCTCATAGTTTTCAAATTCTGCCTTGCATACATCAGGTGTCTATCATGCCAAGTTATCCACAACTTGAAAACATGGATTAACTTTCCTCCAGTTTCCAATAATAGTTTCATCATTTACTTCTAAGGCCCATTAAAAAAATCTCTTTAGTGTCGATGTTCCTACCAACCATCTCTTCAAAGCAATCTTGGCCTTTTCTATCAAGTATCTCACAATTCTTCCAAAAAATACCCTGTACCCATTTATAAAACTGTTCCAACATTGTGGTTATTGCAAAAGTACCAGCCCACTCTTGGTACCAAATTCTGTATTAGTCAGCCAAAGGGGTGCTGATGCAAAGTACCAGAAATATGTTAGCTTTTATAAAAGGCATTTATTTGAGTTAAAAGCTTAAGGTAACAAAGCCCAAAAGAGCCCATCTCAGGTTTACTTTTTTTACCAAATTCTTTTGCCACATGTTTAAACATGGTGGCAGGCTATTTCTGTGAGGGGTTAGTCTTCCTACTTCCTCTTAAGGCTCCATCTACCCAGCTTCTTCTGAATTGAAGTTGAATCAAAGCCCTAATCTTGATTTAATCAGGTAAATGTAAAGTCTTTGATTTAAAAATCATTCAAAGTTTATCATGCCCAGAGAAACAGACCAGTTTACAAATACAATCAATATCTCTGCTTGAAATTCATAAATAATATGAAACTGCCACAGTCTGACCCAACTTTTTGTTCTCCCCATCATTACATCACATCTTTCACATCCATTCTCAGACATATTTCTCTGAATTCTGTCTGTGCATTGGAAAACTTATGTAGTTCCTTTGTAGTGAAGCACATCTATCTATGGGTCACACTTTTTACCTCAACTTTTAGTGCCTGTTGGGACTTCATGATAGTTCTAGTTCCTGACTAAAAGAGGTGTGATAGCAATGGGTCATGAGAGGAATTATCTGTGTCTTGAAAGCCCACTAACTCAGAATTAATTTCTTCAGCTGGGTGTGGAAATGTTGATTATCATGGCACACTGGAGGTCATGTGGCTGACTCTCCAGGGCAGAGCATTACAGGTTTATCTGGCAAGGAAACAGAGCAGTTCTAGAGTTTCTATGCCCCCACCTTCATCACTCTATCACATATGGCCCTATTCCAATTTTCAGGATCACATTCCTTCCTGATGCATGCCCTCACTTTAACAGAAGACACCCTGAATATTGGAAACTGAATTTGCAGTGTAATTTTGTCACTCACCCAATGAGTCTATGCAGTTAACTTTCATAAATCTCTATCCTGCACCTACAGAAACTAAGATTTTCCTTCAGGGCACACATAGAAACTTCCATGGACTTCAGGTGATGCTTGAGATGCAACCCTGAGCACAATCTTTAAGAACTTTATCAAGGACAACAAGCCTTTATAATTTTTAACCTCATAAAACTTAGTTAAAATATCTAATACCCTATAACACAGAGTTTTGGCTCTCATGAGCATTTGAATAACAGTTTCCAATGGTGATATTTTGTGAATCTGTATTGCAATTTTACAACATGGACTATCAGTGTTTTCTTGATCAATGGAAATAGAAGTCACTATTCTTCCTTAATCAGATCATTTGAAATAAAATTAAACATTTGAAAACCACAGAAAAAGCTCAAAAATTTCATCCTAAAAATACTGTTTCTCAAATTGCTTCCTGGGTGAGTAGGTATCAAATTGGTATCAAATCTGAATTAGAAGTCCCCAGAAATACAGAATTATATTTACTATACAACTGGCTTTTACAACTTTTGGGATTGACAGTTATGAATTCCATATGGCAGGCCACAAGTTGGAATCTTGATTAAGATGAATTCAGATTCCACAGGAGAAGATAGCAGTCTGAAATATGGATAGAAATTCTTCTATCTGACTGCTGAAATTCTCAGTTCTTAGAAATTCTTCTTTCTGAATGCTGAAATTCTCAGTTCTTAGAAATTCTTCTTTCTGAACGCTGAAATTCTCTGTTCTTTCATGAAGGCCCCCAACTGATTGGATGAGGAGACTTCTGTCCTTCCTGAGCAATCTCCCTAGTTGTTATTAGATACAATCAGTCCTAGGTGCAATCAACTGACTAATGATTTCAATCCATCTACAAAATATCCTTGCTTGTACAAGAACCATAAACTAGAAAAGTTGACAAATGAAATTAAATATCACAAAATGTCTCACAGAAATGAAAGGGAACCACTACATTTCACTGGGTAAGTTTATTTTCAAACTTTGTGTTATGGAAGGCACTTATTAGAATTTATGAACTAAAATACACCTTCTATGATGACTGTGCAAATCATCACATATGCATATACCCAGTTAAATAGACACACACAGACATAAAGGGATACACACAGACACACAGAAAGACAGACACCAACATTGTCACTTCCATGGGCAACCAAGCCCTTGTTCAATCTAACCCATCCCTCCCCCCCACACCAGGGCCCCAAATGTCCCCTCAGGTTGAGTCTCCAGATGACTGGATTCACAGATTCATGCCACTTAGTGACCTGGCTCACTGGTTCATCCTCCACCTGGAACTATCCCCACTCCCGTGTTGATCCCTGTCTATTTCTGAGTGAAACAGACCTATAAAAATGGGGTTCCCATCTCTTTCCCCCCCACCAAGCAGGTTCTCCACCCACCAACTCATTATACCACTACAGAAAGAACATTAAACAGAAGATGATCAAGAGCACAATATTAAAGTTATTAAAAAGAGATTGTAGGGAACCAGCAGTAGCTCGATTAGTGGGGGTCTGGTTTACCACATGGGAGGCCCCTGGTTCAGCTCCCTGGGCCTCCTGGAGAAGGCCAGCCTCCTGGTGAAGGTGAGTCACTGCACAGCAAGCTGCCTCAGCGGGATGACGCAGCAGGGCGAGACAAGACAGAAAAATGCCAAAAAAAAAAAAAAGAGGATGAACACAGCGAGCATAAGCAGCAAGGGGGGATATATAAATAAATAAAAGAACAGAATCTTAAAAAATAAAAAGAGAGATTGTAAAAGATTGTGTAGAAGTGCCAACAGTTGAAAATAGGCATAGACCACCAATGTGTGAGACACTGGAGAGCCTGAAGGAGAAACCCAAAGCAGAGATGTGAAAAAGAAAATAAATTATAATTCAATTTTTCCTTGAAATAAAAAATGCTAATCTGCATATTTAAAGTACACTCTAAGCACTCACTCAGAATGACTAATTGGCAAGGTATATTTTTGTAAAATTACTTGCCCCTGGAGAACCCCATGGTTGCTCAATGTGGCCTTTCTCTAAGCCAAACTCAGAATATGAATACATTAAATTCCTCCCAGCATGGGACATAACTCCCGGGGATGAGCCTCCCTGGCAATGAGGGATTACTAACCAATGCCAACGGGCAGCAAAACTGAGAAGAGACCTCAAATAAAAGGGGGAAATGGTAAAGACAGATGAGTTCATAGGGCTAAGAGACTTCAAAATGAGTCAGGAAGGCAACCCAGAGGTAACACTTATGCAAATCCCAGTAGGACCTCCTAGACTTCCAATATGGAAATCACCCCAAACAGAGGGCCACCAGAGGTCTTTGAAGAAATCCAGGTCCTATACCAGGGCAGATAATCTCAGAGTTTGGTGCCTTACTAGTGGGCCCTAACTTGGAATTCTTGCTCCAGAGAGTGATAGAAATTGACCAAAATATGTCTACACTGCACTTGGTCCAAATGTCTCTTCTATTCAAACCTGTATTTGATGCCAGAGTTTTAGGTGTACTTCCATAGAACAGAGACTACATGCTGACCACAAGCCAACCGGGTCCAGAACTCTGAGGACCTGCAACTCCAATGCTACAACTCAATGGACTCAACCAGGACAACTAGTTGCAAGATGACAATGGAAGACGGCTATGCAGGGAAATCCAGAGACCCTGCTGCTGCAGGCAGGATAATCCCTTCCATGTTTGAGGGGACAATACCATTCCAGACTTCTCTAGAGTGGTGGAACAACTATGGACT